>JANHFL010007596.1:0-26801 GCA_032468155.1 Oxyrhabdium leporinum
CATCATCATCATCACTATCATCATCATCATCATCATCATCATCATCATCATCATCATCATCATCATCATCATCATCATTAATTGTTTTATAGAGAAGAGAATAAAATACAATACAGTAAAACAACAAACAAAATGAAACAAAACAAAAACATGCATTCAATACTCCTCAATATTTTCTACTTCTATAATATGTAAAGTTTATATGAGTAGGAAAGCCACAAGCATTAGGCAAGGAGAAGATATTATCACCAGGAAATCCCTCAGAAGAAAGATGATATATTCAGAAGAACTTTTATTTTTCAGTTGTACATGCTTATTCTTTTTTCATTTTAAATTTGCAAATGACTGTATGTCCTTATATAAATATATGGATCAGTCTTAACACTGCTGTATGCATAAACAAATACAACTGGTCGATATATAATGCCTACTTATTATCAATTTGAATAAAAATGCAAAAAGTAGAAAATAGAGTTTGTTGATTATTAGTGAAATTAATGTAATAAAGCATTTTATTTTCCCTTCTTAAAGTTACCACTGGGAGTCATATCAGTGAGCCAGATGTATTTCAGCAATCCATGGAAAACCCATAGAAAGTGGTCCCAGATGACAAATATTACAAAGGTCATACAATGATTTTGAACTAAGAACTTTGTGATCCTTGTAAATTTGAAACTGAAAAAGAAATGAAAATAATAGACTTTGTTTTCTACATCCAATTAATTTTATGATAAGATGATCTAGATTAAATACATTGCAATAATGAATTCTTAGAGTAAGTTTGGTATGTAAACTTGCCAAGTATTGGCAACAGTACTGTATAATATACTTAAAATGGAAAGGCCTTAAGAATAGGAATCTTTTCTTAAAGAATAGGAATCTTTTCTTTTCACATGATTCCATTAGAATCATGTGAAAAGAAGATTGGTATAATTTTTAAAAAATAATGTATTCAGGGGATTGTCATTTTTTCCCAAATTCCTAGGAGACATTGTGGTATGTCCAGACATATTTCTTGGGAAAGAAAAAAAAAGGTTTTTTTTAAAAATAAAAATCTTTGAATAAAAAGACTTGGAACTGAGCCCCAAAATATACAGTGTAGTATATTTTCCATTAATTTATCTCAGTATTAAAATTTAAAAGCAAAAGGTCTAACAACAGTGGTTTGAGTAAAGGTAGGTTGAGAAGTATAGTTGTGTTAAATTCTTTACAGAAGTAGTATATTTGGTTGGTTTCTAAGCTGAGAATGATTTTTTTCTTTTAAATATATCTTTGTAGAAGTAAGTGTTCGACTCTTCTTTGTATTTATGTTTACAGATAATAACACAGCTTTATCTTTCATCATGTATCTGATGTAATGACTTTAAAGTAGTCAATTTAAATGTTTAATTGATTCCTATAACCTGCATAGACAAACTAAAAAGCCATCCAAAAATATTAATCTGGAAGACTTATACTCAGCACGCTTAATTCAAGTTTGAGAATGTATTTTATAGTGTTTAGATTGTTTAAACATCGGGTACTGGAGTGCTGTTAATGGCAGAAGGAAAGTTGATAATTTCATGGCTTGAAAAATATGAAGCAAAAGTTTAAATTCGGCACGTCCTTTGTAAGACCTGAAGCTTAAATTAAAAGCAAAACTAATAAAAAAATTGGATGAAGTGTAATCTGCTAGAACTAACTGAGCTAAAGGTAATAAAATATACATGAGTACTCTGTAACTTATTTTCAAAAGCAAAGCTTTCAAAATAATGTCTGTCAACATGAAAATAGCAATACTTCAAGGCCTCATAAACTGTGTGAAGTGTGTCACTCTGGGAACACTTGACTCTTGCAATGGGGCAAAATGTTACAACACCATGGCGCCTGACATTTTAGCTTAGACAGTTAATTTTTACTGCCCTTTCACAAGGCCATCGTCATCTTTTCTCTTTATTTTCTTCCCAGTTAGAAGTTGTAAGTGATTAAATGAAAATCAAAGATGTTTCCAGACTAAACATAGCTTTTATGTGTTTAATTTGTTTCTATTAATTTTGCTATTTTTTGCAACTTAATATTTGTTGGTTTTTGCATGCTAACTTGAACATCTGTCATTGGTGCAATATGGAGTCTTTGTGTATTTTGGAGATATACAGTGGTATAATCTGATGCTGTTTATTCTGAAATGAAATACTTATAATAGAGTTTGCATATAATTAAAGAACGTAACAATTTGCCTCAATAAATGTCACATTAAGTAGACAGGTTTCTGCTGATGCTTCTTTCAGTAAGAAGCTTTTTGCTCTGACAGCATACAGGTTTGTATAGCCTCTTAGAATACTTTATCAGTGTCGAATATTAATATATAGTTCATTGTTTATGTCAATACAGTGTGAAATATCAAACTTCATCAATAAACAAAAATATTTGTAGCTCAGGGTTGAAATGTTATCTAGTTAGGGTAATGAAACGTCTGCAAGAAAACAAGCAAGCTCAAAGAACACCAAGGACACCTCATTATCAAACTTCAGAGGACCAAATATTCATTAACAGCTCCTGCTTTATTAGAATCTGAAAGCAGTGTCTGACATTTAATATTTAGGCTGCCATCCTGTTTCCAAAACTGTTCAACATTTCCATGAAAGTACCTGGGGAAACTATTTGGCGCTTAAGAAATGATTCCATTAATATCAGCCAAGCTAAACATGCTGTGCCTCTTGCCTTAATTTAGAAAACACGAAGAGATTCGAGTTCAGAAGCAGCCCGGATCTGTTTATCTACTTTTCCTGGGAGAGGGTGAACTTATACAGACCAGACTAATTCGTCATTTCTGGCAAATTGTCATTAGTATACAAATAGCACCCAGCTTTTCCAGTGCTTTTCAGTAACTATGGAAAAACTTTAGGATTAAATAGAGTCTCAAGAGACGCCATAACATAATTTCACTATTTTAAGAATCACTTCCTTTAAACAAGGAAGTTTCTGGTTTTATATAAAGCGTGACTAGAAGTTATAAGTCAGATTGGGACAGTTCCAGAGGACAGTTGTCCATATCCATGGATATCTTAAACTAATATTGATCTTAGCTATATAAGAAAAAGTTTAGATACCACTAGATACTCTCATAGTTGAATTAAAGATGGCATCCAGAAATTTTACACACACCCCCAATTGTAATTTGTAAGCATTATAACATGCTTCTGAGAGTTCTGTAATAAAACCACTTATTGTATCAACCACAGTGCTGAACAGGAGGCATACAACCGAGTCTCAAATTTGCAGGTGTCACAATGTCCCCACAGTCATGTGGTCAGAATTCTTGCGCTTGGTAACTGGCATGCCTTTATGAGTTGCAGTGTCCAATGTAATTGCCATTTCTGACCTTCATATACGGCTTCCAGAAGCAAAGTCACTTGGGAAGCCAGTTACAAGTTGTGGACATATGACATCATGCTTAATCACCATGGGAGATTTCCCTAATGACCCCCAACTGGAACTGACAAAGTGGTGTTGTAAGTTGGACACATTTTATGTTATGACCATGTCACTTAGCAATGGAGTTGCCAGTCCCAATTTCAGTCAGTAAATGAGGACTACCTGTATACAAAAAGAAGAGATGAAGGATAAACCAATCCCCTTATAATACAAGACAAGATGGAAGAGATTAGTCCAAAAGAAACTTGACAGTGGTGTTTCTCAAACCTTAGCAATTGTGGATCAGTAAACAATCTGTTTATGGTGCTTCATACCTTACATAAAATAAAAAGATGTTATACCTATAATTTACGTTTCTGAACTTATTCTGATGCATTTTTGAAATGTACATGGTGCATGGTTGCCTCTATAATGTGTTAATATGTTGATTGTAAGTTTTTATTGCATCTTGAATTATGAGTTAGGCAGTATAGACATGTTGAAATAAACTAATTGAATGATAATCTTAATTGAATGATAATCCAGATTTTAGATTGTTTACCTTTTTATCTTTAATATAACAGAGCTATGGTGACCAAATCTAGTTTGATTTCAAACAAATTCAGCTTCTTAATAACAATAGCTTAGGATGAAACATGGAAATATTAATAGGGTGTATGCATGGCAGCCATATACAGATGATTAAAATTTGCTATCTGGGAAACAACCAGTGTGAAATAATATTAATTATTCTTTGCAGGCAAGGTGGTTCTGGGAAGCTTACTTTCAATCAATGAAAGCTATTGCCATGGCAACTCTTAAGATTATCAATGACCGGATCTATCCATATGCTGCCACATCATATGAAGAATGGAATGATCCCCCAGAAATTGTAAGTGAGATTATTTATTTATTAAATTTAATATGCTGAACCTCTACAACAAAAGGTTCTAGAATAAGTATTTTGTTTTTTTATATTATGACGTTCAGCATGAAAAACCTGAATTAATCTTGAATTGAGCTTTAATTTTCTAAAGGTTAGTGTATTATCTTGCTACGCTCCTCTTTTCCCTCACTTAAAATTTTAATTGTGTTTTTGTTATTGTAGTTGTTATTGTATAGAGGCATGACAGAAGATTAGATTCCTGAAAGCAAACTCATTTTGTCTAGAAATACATGCCTACTGTACAGTATGTTTATCAGTAGGAAATCAACTTTCCTTTTTTACATTTTTTTTCAAACAAGCAAACTATAGTACTCTAAAAAATCTAAACAGTATATTTGGAGATGGGCTTCTAAAATGGAGGTCAGGAAATCTTTTTGAGTTCAACCATTTTAAATAAGTAATGTTGAAAATGGGATGGCAAAGCTATATTTATATAATCTGCTTTTATAGTCTGTTGTTCTTACAATTCAAGTCCTCTGGCATTTCTCAACCATTGATAATTCTACTGATGTTCCACAGTTGGTCTGCAAAATACAATGTCACATTTCAATATTAAGTTAGAACCAGCTAATTTATCAGACATTATCTAGCTTCTAGGTGCCTTTTTTCCCTTCAAAAATTGCTCTTCCAAGCCTTCATGTGAAAAATCTTTTCATATGCCAAGCAGTTAAGGTAGAACGAGAAAGAATTGCAGTGAGGTAATGAAACCATGAAACCCAGAATATATTTTAAATAAAAATGTTTCTTTACATTGTTCCTTTGCAAGATATAGTTAGGGTTTTGACCAGTATTAAAATGGTAGGATTAATGTTGGTGTATTTTTATTTTCCATGACTCTAGCTCTCAATATATATTGAGAGAGAGGAAGAAAGAAAAAGTAATTTGTTAAATCAAAACAATGTAATCATTTGTCATTCCTCAGATACATAAATAACCAGCTTTTATTTAATTGTAATTTATCTAGAACAATAGAAACAATATTACCCATTTTTATGTGATTTGGCTAATAATCAGCATCCTAGTAGATTGAAGCACTGATGAAAAAGCTAAAGATTGGTTATATTTCTGAAAATAATTTCACAGTTCAACTAATTTTACACAAATTGTGGAATTAGTATTATCGCTGTTAAATAAATCAGAACTTTTAAAACATAAACTTGTAGGATCCAATCTGAGTTGGTCACCACAGCCGAAGGTTTATTCTTTCAAACCTTCAGGCTTGGAATGTCAGTTTATTTCATCCTTAGGAAATTTTACATTATGAGCTAATATACAGAATATGTAACTCAATGTTATGAATAACTTTGAGTTTTAATGGGTAGCATAATTTTTTGTTTATGTACCACCATTTAATAATCACCTGGAGAATCGCTGAATTTAATAAACTTAAATTTGTAGATTGTTGTCACAAAGCAAACTGCTGCAAGTGAATGAACCCCTGCTAAATAAAAATATATTAAGTTGTATAAAATTGAATTGTGTCAAGTGTTGGAGTATAGCAAAAAATGATCAAAGTACATAATAACATGGTTTTGTTACTAGACTGGTCTGTGTTTGTGAGGCTCCTTGGAGAGACTGAGTCCACAGGTAAATACTTCTTAAGAAAGAGAATCAGATTATAAATGAATGAATAAATAAAAAAAATTAAAGGTAAATTAATCTTTGGATGGTCCTATATTCACTTTCTGTATTCTGTTGTAACCAGAGGACTTGTCTTCTAGGTTTCATTACACCTGACACTGCACCTTCTGTTGCTTGCAATTATGTTTTAGGTCAAATGTAATGTCTTTAATATACTGACTTTTTCCTTATGAAATAGTTTTTACTTGTCTTGGAAAACTGCTTGAACTTTTTTCCAGCCATAAGGGAGATTTGTGTGTGTGTGTGTGTGTTGTTGTTGTTGTTGTTGTTGTTGTTGATTTAGCCCTTGGAAGTTTGACTATTATGCCTGCATGATTAGATTAACCTATTGTGTTAAGTTTAATATTAAGAAAGCATTTTATAGAAAAGCAATCATATTTTGGGTATTGCCATGAAAGAAACTAATTTATCAGAATTTTTTTTTTGGGGGGGGGGAAGTTAAGTTAATCAAAAATATTGAATTTTTCAGACATGTTTCCAGGGAGAATTTTATGTCATGCGTTGCTATGATCTTGTTGAATGTCTTGTCGAATGGTCCCTAAAAACATATTAATTGCCTTGTTATTTTACATGAAAAAATATCTCTCCCCCCAATAGGGTAGATGTAGCCTAATTAAATTGTATTAGTTATTGTGATATACTGAGGTGGTTTTTTCTCAACTCTTGATACTTCAGTATATCAGCTCAAACATTTGAAGTATTCAGTTATTCTTACAACTTTTCCACATAAGTAGATTGCATAATTACTCTTTTCATGTTGGTAGATCAAACCTGAAATTCAGTGTTTGAATAGCTCATATATTTGATTTTTGAAGTATTATTACACTGAATTTAGATAAGTGCTATATGAAGTTGAGATGAATACAAGTTAAGATAAATTATTTCTGTCAGTCTCATTACAACCTAGTAAAGTCTATTTTTTGACAGCTGAATATAGAAAAAAAAATGAAGAGGGCTGTACTTGCGTTACTTGAGAACCAGTATTGTGGTTAAGGCATTAAACTATAAATAAGGAGACTATGAATTCTAGTCCTGCCTTGGGCACAAGGACAGCTGGGTGACCCTGAGCCAGTCATTTTCTCTCAGCCCTAGGAAGGTGGCAATGGCAAATCACTTCTGAAAAACCTTGCAAGAAAGCTGCAGAAACTTATCCTGGCACTCTCTGAGAACTGGGCATGATTCAGTGAAAAAAAACCAGCACCCACCATTCACTCAGTGTCATTGTAATTTGCCTATATGTGTTGAAAGGGAAAGTGTGAAATGTGACTCTTGTGCAGCTTGATGCGGTTACATTATTTTTCCAGAAGTTTTTTTAGATCTTTTAAAATTTATATATCAGTGTATAATACTTGCTAAATTCAAATTATGTTTTAATGATAGGTTATGCTTTAGAGTTTATTAGAATATGTGACAATTGCATCAATTGTTTTCTAAAACTTTAGATATTAGCAAACAGAAGAATTGAAGCAAGTTAATCTTGCCGATGTTTTCTTTCTGATCAGTTGTGGATAAGAAACATAATAAATGTTTACTTGAAGCATCCAATGAAAGAACAGCATTTGTAATCATGTATAAACTAAAATTTTCTTACTGGTCACTTAATTCTAGTATGCTATTTTTGTCTTTTTTTCTTAAAATTCTAATCACATGTAGACTCTGTAGATTGCTAGTGAAATGTCTACTGGATTGTAGGAAACTATTTTGCAATATACAGCATAAAAATTGGCTGTAACTGCATGGGCAGGCAAGAGCAAATCTAACTAAGACTTCTGACTTTGTTCCACTGTTCCTATTTTTAACCTTTAAAAATGTGTACTGAATGTTCCTTGAAGTTAGTGTTGACTCCTGGCAACTGCCTGGACTAATCCCTGCAATTTTCTTGACAGGATTTTTGGAAGGAGCTTGCCATTATCTTCTTCCTAGGATGATAGAGTGACTTACCCAATATCAGCCAGATGGCTTGATGCCTAATGTGGGACTAGAACTCACAGTCAATGCAGTTTCTATTCTGGTGCCTTAAACACTACAACAAAGTAGCTGTCTTTTATCCTTTAGTTTCTTTTACATTTTTCCTGTGCCTCATATTTCTCTTCATATACCTCTCTTGTCCTTTCTTAATTTTCTGGTACATTCATTTTCCCCCTTCATCTCTGCTAGCTGGTCCAGGTTACATTCCTTCGACAGCAACCTCCCCTAACTCAATGATCTTCAAATGTGGTAGGATTGCAACTTCAAGAATTCCCATCTTTCTAGAATTCTGGTTTAGAATTTGGGACTTGCAGTGCTTTCACATCAGACATGTCACTTGATATATGAAATACATGCAGTACAGGCAGTCCTTAAATTATGACCTCTCATTAAGTTATTGTTCAAAGTTACGATGGTGCTGAATTAGGACCAGCTGTTCCAGCACTCCATGGTCATGTGATTGTGACTCGGGCACTTGGCAACCAGCTCATACTTACATGATCCCTATTTGTGACCTTCCCTGCTGGCTTTCCACAAGCAAAATCAGTTCCTGCACTCCATAACATGCATGCAACAGTATTCTATAGTGCCTGCTGTGGTACCCCCTCAACCCCCTCTCCTTATCTGGGACTCCCGCCTCTTCCCACCTAACAATCAGCATGGTTCTGGGGTTACAATGGCAACTGGGTTTGCCAGGATTTGATATCATGCTTTACAATCACATCACTTAGTGATGCAGTGATCCAGTTCCAATTGCCATTGAAACCCAAGGACTTAAGTTGATAGTTAAAATGATGACTTTTAAGGAAAAGATGGCCAGTAATAATCTCTTATTGGTCTTTTTACTTGTGTAAGAGTTTATTTTACCTCTGATATTTTTCTTAGGTATCTGGCAATTTCCACATTAGTATCACTATTCATCATTGTGGTAAACTTAAATACTTCAACTATTATGGTTAAGCTGTCTATATCAGAAAGATTACATTGATGTTTTCAGAAGAAATTAACTTATTATATATCACATTATAGTCCTACATGATTCTTGTTTTCTTTTTTTCTTGCTGATATGCTTTTTTCTTTCCCTTGAATCGGCTCCAATCTTTTATTTTTGAGAAAGGAAATAGTACTAATTCCCTTATTGGTGTTTAAATAGATTCATTTTGCCTGCAGTTAAAATATAAGTTTTCATTAGGTCTTAAACAAATTATTGGTAAATGGCAAATTTATGGAAATGTGACATAGGTTGTTTCTTGTGGAGCTGTACTTTTTTCTTTTAATCTCCCCCCAAAATAGACAGATTTGCCAGCCTCACGTTCTGAATCTAGAGCTTTGGCTTCTTTTGCTGTTGGCAGAAAAGAGATACTATCAAACAGCCAGGAATGCGAGATCATTTTTGCAGGGTTGACACTTGCAACTTGTTGTGGCTCATGCACAAAACTGATTCACAATAAGAGGTCTATCAGTCTTCAGTTACTGTGGCTCATGTAATGAATATCAGCCAGCTGATGGTGGCAAAGGGGGAATGGGATAGGATTGCCTTAGCCATAGCTGAATGTCAGCACTTTGTCAAAGAAAGTGATGGATGATTACATCATGAACACCATTTGCTTTAGTGGGAAAGTTAGATGAACATTCAATTGGGTCTCTTCAAGGAGTGAATATCCTTGAAACAAATGGTAGCTGTCAGATTTCCATTTCTGCGAAGAACTATCCTTATGTCACCATCAATTTCATGCCCTGTTTCTATAATAGTGATTTAATTAGGCTTCTGTTGAGATAATCACCTGCATTGTTTGCCTTTCTTCAACAGAAGTTTAAAAGACCCAAGTAAATCATGGAAGTTTGAATTTGCTCAATTTCCTGCAGAAGGAGAGGTCAAAAGGTCCCAGACTGTAGACACACTTTTCAGGCAGGCAGCAGGGGGTTGGCTCTTAATGGTGCTTCTGCCGTGCCTAAATGCTCTTTTGAAATGTTATTCTCAAATAAAGGAACTTGATTTTTGAGGAGTTCACTCTTGGGTGTCACAAAGTTGAATGTATTCTTTATTTTTCCCCCCATTTCTGTAGGGTTTTTACATTTTTTTAATGACTAGATGATTCCACAACCCATCAAGGCCTGTGCAAAATGTATTTTTCAGTGAGCATTCCTGCAAAAAAAGTGCCTCTCTCTCTTCAAATAGTTAAAGCAGCTGTATCTTTTGCAAGGCTTGCAGAGTTGCCTTAAAAATTGGCTCCTGTTATTTCTTCGTGTTTCCTTATGAAAATGATCCAATCCAAGCAACTGTTAACATGGGTGGGTCAGTGTATTTTGAGTTCATTCTACTGCCAAATAAACCGTGGGTCTATTTAAGGAAGCTTTTTAGGTGATAGTATGGCTGCATTATTTTTTTTATCAGTGTGAAGTACTGTATAGATCACAGTACTTCAGAGTTCTATTATGTTGGTTTTGTTGTTTTTTTTGTGTGCATTATAGCAACCTGAGATAGGCACTCGTTCCCTCCAGATGTTTTGGATTATAGTTCTCATAAACTGCAGCCATCAAGGCCAGTGGTCAGGTATGATGTAATTCATAATCCAGAGCATCTCGAAGCTAGGTTTCTACTGTAGCATTAGCTTTTGCTGATCTCTTTTAATTACTCTTGGCATTTTTAATTAATAGTAGATTTTATGAGGAAAAGAAGAATATAGAGTCTGAAGAGCCTTCAAAGGTCAGCAGTTCAAGCTTGCTTATGCAAAAATTGATTACTATAAAGCTGATGAGTAGCTAAGTTCTATTTAAAACTATTCGCCAAGAATTCACCAACAATTGTCAAAGAATTCATAGACTGATTTTCTTGCATCAAACAAGCCTTACTTTTAAGATATTCTTCCTAATCCTTAATCATATGTCCAGAACATCACAAACCACTTCCTGTTGGGGAAGATACGCTTCTGGAAATGGATAATCTAGCCCTGGAATGCTCAGTTCATCCTGTTCTATGGATAAACCATGGACTTCTGCAACAGCTGCAATCATATGGATCACGTATCAGCATTTAAAATGAGGATCTAGTCCTTTATCTTCTAAAGCAAATTATTTTACTATATTTGGTCAAAGCTATTGCCACACAGCTTTTAAGGCCAACATGTACATTTATGCCTCTGAAGGTAGTAGCAGCATCTCTATCCTTGGCTGATCTCAGAAGCAAAGTACTGCCCGCTCTGATTAATTTTTTGGATGAAGGATCGCTGGGTAATTATAAAGCTTTTGGTTAGACTGAACAATTGAAAACTCTCTTTCAATAGTGCTGCTGAAAAAAATATATAGCATAGATGCAGTTACCAGGAGTGAAAACCTACTGGGAGGCATCTTCTTGACATTTTTATTCATATTCAGCAAAATACATTGCATGTCCCTTTTCAGACTCTACTGAATTTAAAAGAGAGGGATTGCATAATTGCTGTTTCATTTAAAAAAAACAAGTCTTCCTGTATACAGTAGCATAGAGGGGAAAAGGAATCAGAGGAAATATGAAGATTTTTAAAGTATATTATATCACCTGTGTTTATTGGTCTTAAGACAGATAGCACTATACTGATCAAGTTATTGCAATTTTCTAACAATACAGTTTGTATATATTCTTTATCTCCACATTGTCATACACTTTGGAGTGTAATCCCATGTACTTTGAGGGTTTTGACATAGAACGGAAATTAAGCAAAGAAATTTATTGCCCAGATCTTTTAGATATTTATTTTATAGTATTTTGGATAATTGTGACTTTTTAAAAAGTGAAAAACCTTTTTGGGCAACCACAGTTTTCCTAGTGTTTTTATTGAGTCCAGATTCAGTAATCCCCATTAATATAGCTGCTTTTTCTGTACTTATATTATGCTATTACTTGTGTCTTTCATCATGCTAGGAATGGAAAAATATTCATAAATGTCGTCTTTGGTAATTGCATATTATTGTGCTAATGGTGTCTGTATCCTGTGTTTAGTTATATTGGCAGCACCGAAAAATTAACCTTTAAAGTATTTAGAGGTTATTCTTGATGAAGCCAAAGGACACTAAATAAGTATGAAGTTCTAAGTATCTTCTTGTGTTCTTTTACTTCTTAAGTAGATAATATTTAGAACAACTAAACAAGTCTAATTTTGTTAATGTTTTTTCTTCTATATAGGACTAAGAAGGTATTTCCCTTGTATTTGTGCCTACTTTCTGCCAGGCTTATGAAATTGCCTCTCTTTATTTCATGTTCTTCCAAAATTGTGGCATTCAGCTTCTTATTGACCTAGTTTTAGTTAATACACAGAGTATAGTTAATCTAACAGCCATTTTAGAAGATAGATATTGGACAGAAGCCATTCAAGGTAGCTAAACCTTAAAACCCTCTAGCGTGTCTTCCACTAATCTTTCAGCAATTTCCAGCTTATTTAAATATACTTATGGTTTGCTCATAAACTAAAATATATAGAAAGTAATGTTTAATGGTCTCCTGCCTGTCATAGCTGTTGAGAGACATGTTTCTTTGATTTCTTTGGTTTGTTGTTTGGATCAGTTCAGATATTCATTAAAATTATCACCTTTGTGTTCCCATTTTGATTTTTTTTCTATTATAATTCATCTGACTTTATTTTGATTTTTCTGTCTTTCATTTTCCAGAAATGGAGCAGTGTAAGCAATCCACTGTTTCTCCCATTGATCCCACCCCAGTCACAAGGCTTCACTGCTATCGTCTTGACATATGATCGTGTTGAAAGTCTCTTTCGAGTGATCACTGAAGTTTCAAAGGTTCCAAGTCTTTCCAAATTGTTAGTTGTTTGGAACAATCAGAATAAAGTTCCACCAGAAGGTAAGTCTGATACCGAAAAGTTTGGGAGAACACTTTTAATTCTAGTAGTAGTGAGCCAAATTCTGAGTGAAGTGAGTGTATGCATATGAATTGAAAATGAAAATGTTTATAGAAATAGAAATAGATTGTACAGCGGTGTGTGAGTATTTGGATCCAGAAAAAAAAATGGCTGCCCTCGTTTTTTTATGATGGGAATTGGAACTATATTTGTTAACTGCTTAGAATAACCAGTTTCATTGGCCACTCCTGATCTTCGTTTGTATCATGAGTGCTTATTTTTAAAGCTTCTAAGGAACAAATGATTCTTGCTGTCTCAGTTTTACTTGCTAATTGACCTATTCAGAAAGCTTTCTTGTGACTTGAATTGGATACTTATCAGACAATGTTCTCTGTCACTGGAACATTTTTCCAAGCCATGTTCACTGGACAGTTCTAGACCTGCCTATTTTCTGAGTATTTTGACCTTTTCTAAAGCATTGGAGGGGGGGAGACAGAACCTGCTGTTCTCTTGGGTTTACCATATTTTTTAATTGCTGTGTTGTGGGGGTGGAATGTTTTCTTGACAAATATTTGCCAGACACCAACATTGATTTGTTTTAGGCACCAGGCTAAAATGTTTTTATGTGTCTAGCTTCTAGCAGTTTGTTTTTAAAGCCTTGTAGAATAGATTTGTGGTGGTTTGCTATTTGTATTCCTTCCATTTTAACAGTTATTTGCTATGTTGCTGATTTCTTTTTTATATCCTCTTTGTATACTACATGTGGGTTATACAGACCTTTTTAAAAATAAACAAACAACAGATAAATGCTCAGGCTTTCTCAACTGGGCTGTTTCCGTATCACTGATAAGTGAAAATGATTTAAAAAAAACCCCAACCCCAAACATAGGTTGGGAAGTTGGAAGCATTTTAGTGGCTTCTTACTATGGCTTCTGTACTACTGTGTGTTTATATTTAAGTAGCTGAACTTGCAATGTCTCCACAATAACTATATACGATTGTTTAAAATAAGATGTTTCTATTTGTTATGTTGAAAATACTGCCTTTTCTTAGAATAGCCAGTAGTTAGCTGCTGATGAAAAATCTGAATTTGTTGATGTGAGAAGTAATGGCTTTGAAGGTAATAGGTTTGCTTCTTTACAGAGATTTGATTATCTATAGGTATATATTTTAATAACTTTCTTATGTGACCGCCAGCTATGCCCTTCATCTGTGTATTTTTAACACTTGGATAGCTTGTGGAATCTTTTGGTCTGCCGTTGAAGGGTTTAATTTAATTTGTTTTAATTCAAATGCATACAGTTCATTCCACCTAGCTTTTTGGTAGGACAGCAGAAGTTGACTTCACTAAGGCTTTCATTGGGTCTGTCTCTTGTAGCTCTTAATCCTTGGACTTCAAAGCCTCTACCATTTATAGCCTATTAAAGCCAGGAAGTTTCTGATGGATTAGGACAAGGAATGAGTTTGAAGTTAGTAATGCACACTGCTGTCAACGATAAGGTCTTGTTTATTTCCCTATGGTAGTATCTGCACTTTATGGCTATTTTCTTTTAATTGTCAATAGTAAAGCTGGGACTGTTAACCTGGTTGAGTATCAAAGCAGGATATCTTGGCTATTGCTATATAAGGAACATATTTCTGACTTGGAGCAAATCAGATCTGGATTCTGTTGTTCTGTTATTGTATTTTTTACTATGCATAGATAGGATCTATAAGCAGATATCAAAGGTAATTTTGCTCATTATGGCCTACAATAAATTGCAGTTGGCTATTACATTAGTAGCGATATCTCTTAGCGTATTCACACTATTGTTATAAGGCTGCTGTATGTCTGTAAACAGAACTCTTTCTGTGTTATTACTGCTTAATTATAATCAAGATTTACAGTAAAAATATATGTGCAAACTGTAGGCAAAATGATAAAAAACAAAACTAATGATAGTGTTCATTAGAATAGGTGGAGAACAGTTTAAAGACACTTTGAACCTGTTAGGTTCATGATCTTGTTTTGCATTTTTCTTCTCTAGTTTGGTTATATTGTAGGTTGCTTATTGTTACAATGTTTGTATAGCCTTGTAAGAAGGCATATAATCCTGGCTTCTCAGAACTTAAGCAGTTTCATATAAGTGTAAGTAGTTTTTCAGACAACCTGATTCTAAACTGAATCTTTAAATATAATCACCAAAATGCTTAAGTGCAATCCAGAAAATGTACTACACGTAACCAGTACAGAATAGATGTTATGTTACTACGTGGATATACAAGAAAAAGGAAGCTGCATTTGGTATCAGACAGAACATCTGAGTCATGTTTACAGACACTACCATGTGAATCTAATCTGAGTATAATAAATACACAAATAATTATGATTAGTTTTGCTTTTTCTACATATAGGCAAAGTTAATCTTTGCCTGTATTGATAGTACGAAATCCCAGAGAATGACCAAATTGTGCATTCAGTCAGGTCTTTCCAAGGGGTAGACTTCCTTCCAGTGTGGTATTTGCATGTGAATTTGGGAATATTGCAGGGGTAAACTTAATTGCCTCTGTGCCTGCTTCCTAATTTATAATTTTCTGATACAGTGTTGGCAGTATAGGTAAATTATCAACTTATGATCACAATTGAGCCAAATTTTCCATTGCTAAGAAAGTCAGTTGTAAGTGAGTTTTGTCCCATTTTACAATCTTTTTTGCCCCAGTTGTTAAGTGAATTGCTGCAGTTAAGTTAGTAACATGTTGTTAAATGAATCTGGCTTCTCCATTGACTTTCATTGAAGTTTGCAAAAAGTGATCATATAACCCCGGATATTACAACCATCATAAATAGATGCCAGTTGCCAAGCATCTGAATTTTGATCACGTGACCACAGGGGTGCTAAAACAATCGTAAGTGTTAAAAGTTATCATAAGTAACTTTTTTTCACTGTCCTTGTAACCTTGAACGTTTACTAAACAAATGGTTGTAGAACTACCTATATTTCCCCATTCTGATTGATATTGAAAATATTAGTGGTAGTAAATTACATTCCATATACAAAACTTTGTCTTTTACTCTCATTGGGATCTAAGAAGGGGTCTTTACTGTGGCGGCCTTGTGGAATACCCTTTACCTTGACGTTTGGCAGTCCACTACCGTCCTAGCCATCCAGAAAAAACTTAAGATCTGGCTTTCCCCCCCAAGCATTGGCATAGAATGAGGTGGATGAGAGGATTTAAGGAAGATGTTAGAAGTATAACTTTGGTGGCACTTTTTATTTTAGTTATTTGGATCGGTTCATTATTGTTTTTACAAATAATTCAAGGCAGCAAACATATCTGGCACATGTTCCTTCTCCTGTTTTTCCCACAACAGCAACCCTGTGAGATGAGTTGGGCTGATAGAGAGAGTGACTGGCCCAGAGACGCCGACTTTCATGGCTAAGGCAGGACTAGGACTCATGGTCTTCTATTTCTTAGGCTGGTGCCTTAACCACTAGATCAAATTCTTTTCAGAATTCTGAGTCACCTTGTAGGGGAGACAGGTAGCATATAAATTTAATAACTAAATAATAAATAGATGTATATATCATGCTATTTTGTAGATGTATGTATGATGTTATTGTTACTGATGCTATTTTAGTTGTTGATTGGGAGCTACCCAAAGTTTGACATATGATGGGCAGCTACAGAAAAGTTTTATATTAAAAAAAAATAAACTTTAAAAATTGGACTAAGACCTCACCGGCAGTACTAAAAAAAAAAAATTTAAGCAATTTTGTAGGGGCCACCTACAAAAGTAGGTGGAGTAAGAAACTGAAATGATATTTCCAAACCTTTTCACTATGTACTTTTTACTTTTTTTGTTACAAAGCCAAAAAGCCCTCCAAATTCTTCCAAGGTAAACTTTCTTTACATAGTTTTTAGTGTGGTTTGGAAAGTGATACAGTTTTCCTAAGGAAGCTGTCTCCGGTATTATGTTTGGATGCCAACATCAGAAGTTTGTAGAACATTATATGCTTATTAAGGGTACTCTATGTAGGTTATAGAACCATAATTTTCCTAGCAGCAAGTGTGGATATCCTACCATGTTGTCTTTGCCAGCATTTCTTTCATGATGGAACTTAGATTGTTCTATGCACATATGTTCATATAATGGTAAACTGTGACCTCTGCCAGCTTTACATAAAGCTAGTTGCAGTTGTTACTTAGAGTGGCGTTCACATTTTCATATCCAAATGTGAAATGGTGTAGGAAAAAAGCTTATTTGGGATAGAGTCCATGTTCCATAAATCAGTATTAGCCCAGTATAGGATGCACTTTTTGTTGATTTGTATTGAATATTTTAGTCTATAAAACAGTGTTATGCAAGTAGTCATTAATTTGTGTGGCACATTTTCTTGCTGCTCCCCATTCCCTCATACTCATTGAACAGATATGATTGAAACAATACAGAACTCAAATTGAATCGAATAGGAAAATGTCGTTCATTCTTGAAGTATATGTTTAACATTTGGAAAGAGAGATTTCTAGAATAGCTTCATTCATCATCTATTGACAGCCTGCTATATTACCAAAGAATGTGCGGTCATATGCACCCTAAGTGTGAAGCCATTCTGAAATCAGAACTTCTTTTCATATGTTGAAATTTCATTTTTAATGAATTGAATCTTTTTACTCTGTGTAGGACTCAATTTATGACTATTTAAAAGCTTTAGTTCAAATGCTGCTGGGTTCTTCTCATGTGGATATCCTGACTATACAACTCATGATGTATATGGGTGCCAACAATCTCTTTGCTGCCATCTAGTGATTGTCCAGATTTTTGCAACCCAGACATGGTAGCTCTAGTTCCAGTCACTTCCCATTACCAGTATTGAGTAAAAGGATTTGATTTGGAGAGAGTTATGCTAATGACTACAGCTAAACATAAGAATGCAAAGAAATTACTTCTGATTTTTATTTTGCAGAAACTGTTTGGCCTAAAATTCGAGTTCCATTAACAGTTGTACGAACCACAGAAAATAAACTGAGTAATCGATTCTTCCCCTATGCTGAGATTGAAACAGAAGCTGTGTTAGCCATTGATGATGACATCATCATGTTGACCTCAGATGAGCTGCAGTTTGGCTATGAGGTAAGAAAGTCTCTAATTTTATGTGGGATAATTCATAGAACTAAATTCTGCACTCTGAGAGCCCTGCCATCCTGCACTGCACCACCTCAGCTAACCTTCAATGTCTTCTTGCACTTGCTAGTGATGAGGCATGCCCGACTTGGTCCTTGACAAGGCTGCTGCTGGCTACATGAAACCACCCAGGTCTCGCAAGGAAACCACCGAGCACGGTTTAGGGAAGGCAGCTGCTTTTGCAAAGGGTCAGGCTGAACATGCTTATTTAGCAGTGAGAACAAGAAGATGACATGGACAGTTAAGAGGCAGTGGAGGCGAGTGGGCCCAAAGGGCATGAAAGGAGGGGAAGATAGGCAGGTGGGAAGAGTTGAAGGTGGGAAGAGTTGAAGTGCTCCTGTAGTCTTAAGTGTGGGCAGGCTGCCAAGTGCCTTAATTTTGATCATGTGACTATAGAACACTAGAATGGTTATAACTTTGGGGACCAGTCATAAGTGCCTTTGTTAAGTTCTTCCATAACTTTGAATGGCCATTGAATGAACGGTTGTGGATCAAGACAACCTATAATAATAAGGAATTTTTCTCTACATTTCTTATGCTCATATCTTTATTTTATGGGCATTGTATACTATGTTTAGGTTGCCTTTGTTTGACGCAAGTTGGTATGTCTATATTTCATCAAGCTCTATCTGTCGTTCTCTCACACACTATGTCTCTCTCACCCACATAAACTCTAGCTAGCTAACTAGCTAGCTAAATCATAATTCATTTTAAAAGGGAATAAGATATTTCAACAAACAAGCCACTTGTACATTGAGAGAGTCTACTAATAAGCAGTCAGGCTTATATTGAGAATGGTAAATTACCCTTCCAAGGTATTACAGTAATTCATCAACTGAATCAGTGAACTGCAACTCCAAGCCTTGCACTTGAACTTCCTGGACCTTTTCGCTTATATTGTCTGAAGTGTGTTGTCCAGATGTTTAGATTGTGCAAATGCCTAACAATCTGGATAATCCTTACATGAACTTGGTGCCCCTTGGATTCAGCTTCTTCTCTTTGAGTGGTGCACCTTACAGAAACTGTTTTTGAAAATAATGAATTCCCGTTCATAAAATAGTTTTGCTTTCTAAGGCAATAATATACAGAAGGCATTTTAAATAACTTTATAAAACAAATCTGGATAGATACAAAACTGATGTGAATTCTCCAAATTAAAAATATCAAATGCCAATATACAGAAGGTGTTTTTTCAATAGTAGGGATAAAGTGCCCTCTCTAGAAAAGTATAAAGGGAAACATGTATAAATGTATTTGCTACCTCCAACCTACAAATCAGTGACTGCAGATCAATCTTTCTCAGACCAGAGTGTCTTTGACCTGTTTGACAGGTCTGAGCTGGCTGCCAGATGTTTAACTTGTCCTTAGCCTATAGTAATTTATTTATCTGTTTATATATTTCACCATGAAAGTGTCTACTGCATTTCTTAGTATTTTGCAAAGGAAATCTGTAAGAACGGCAGCAGCCTACAATGTTACAAGGAGGATTTCTTTTTTTTTTTTTGAGGGGGGGTGTCTTAATTCAGGATAAATATTTAGAATTGAATATTAGCAAAGTTCTTCCTCTCCTTATTCTCCAGACCCTATTTTTAAACATGTGGTTGAACTTTATATCAGTACAGACATGTCTGGCTCTATCGATCAAGCTTATAAAAAAGAAGAAAAGAAGAGGTTTCTTTGATCTCTGTACACTTTCAGCCATAAAAATTAAAGTAACACTCAAAGTGTCAGACATTTTTTGCTTGTTAAGAGTGAACTATTAGGATTCCTAATAATTTATCGCATAGTGCAAAACTACTGAAACAAGAGCAACAATGGCTTTATAGGCCGTTTTGTTTAAAGATGCAGAAGCATATTTATAGCTCTGTGATTTTAAGTGGAAGTTTTTCGTGAAGGAAACAGACACTTCTCAGAGTTGTGTTGATAGAAGATAATGCATTGGGCTCTTAAGCAGTTAGAACTATGCAACATTTCTGCCAATCACCAGCAATTTTTGTTTTACTTTGCAAAAAGGTAAAAGCAAATGTGCAAAAAAATGAAGCTTTTATTGAAACACTTACAATTTTTAAACTAAAGAGAATGAGTCTAATATTGGTGTCAACCAGATTTTGCAGTTTGAAGTCTGGAAATTACTCTTAAAAAAAAAATCTTAACAATGCCCTGTGTAAAACTGGGAATTGAAATGACTTCTTCCCTGAAAGCAGTATATCAATTTATGGATCTTTTATTTGTCCCCAAATGTAACTTTAATAATTAGTGTTTTTGAAGAATCTATGTCCTTTTATCTTTCGCAGTGTTGGACATGCTAGCTTAGTGCTTTGAAAAGCAAGATACCTGCCTTTGTGTACTGCCAAGAAAGCAATCCTAACTCTCAGACTGTCAGCTAGAAATTAGGACAAGGAACAGATGCCTTCCTACCAGTTAGTGAAAGGAATTATGATCACCAAATGGCCCCTGTTTTATCCTAGAAAAGCTCATTCATGTGGTTGCTAAGAGTTGACATTGATTTGATGGCACATAATCATAATCATCAAAGCCCCAGTAATTCCTAGATTTGGATCAGTTGCTTATAATAAGGACTATTGCAAGACAGTCAGACCTGAATCAGAGATGCCCTTGGATATACTGAATGAAAAGTTTCGGCAATCCCTTAAATGATACTCATTTTCCAACTTTTCCATAGTTACTGATGATGTACTTGGCTTTTCCTTACCCCTCCCCTTCCTTCCTTGCTTAAAACTGCTTCTGCTGAACTAGTTGCATTCTGATCTATTTTGGGAATTAGGCTTTCTAGTTTTAATGGTTTTACTACAGGTAGTCCTCAACGTACAGCCACAATTGAGACCAGTATTTTTGTTGCTAAATGAGAAAATTGTTAAGTGAGTTTTGTCCCATTTTACGACTTTCGTCGCCACATTTGTTAAGTGAATGACTGCAGATGTTAAATTAGTAATCTGGTTGTTAAGTGAATCTGGCTTCCCCATTGACTTTGCTTGTCAGAAGGTCGCAAAAGATGGTCACATGACCCTGGGACACTGCAACCATCATAAATATGAGCCATTTGTTAAGCATATGAATGTAAATCACATGACCACAGGGATGTTGCAATAGTTATACATGTGAAAAATAGTCATAAGTCATTTTTTTCAGTGCCGTTGTAACTTCAAATGGTCACTGTAAATGAACTGTTGTAAGTCAAAGGCTACCTGTACTTTTAATGTTACAGAGATTTTTAATGCTTTTTATTGTATTTTTATATTATTTGTTGTTTTATTGTTATTTTGTTTCTAATTTTGTCCACTGCCCAGAATCACATTTATGAGATGGGCTGCTATATAAATAAGTAAATAAATAAGTAAATAAATAAGTAAATAAATACATTGCCACAGCTGTGGAGACACATTTCTATTTTGTACAAGAGTAGGAGATTCAAAAACAAGAGCTTGTGGATCATTGCTCTATGAAAAAACAGAGTCATTCCTAAGATCCTTCTCCAAAAACAGTATAAATCAGATGGGTGGGCATATGGTAGAAAATGTACTACATTGGCAGTACATTCATTCATTTCTTGCTTGCTGCTCCAACACCCTCTAACATATATATTCAATCTTAACTGTTCTTGTAATGTTTTTGTGCTACTGAAATAAATTTATTCACTTACCGTATTCTGCAGGTGTGGAGAGAATTTCCTGACAGATTAGTTGGATATCCTGGCCGCTTGCATTTGTGGGACCATGAAACAAGTAAATGGAAGTATGAATCAGAATGGACCAATGAAGTCTCAATGGTGCTAACAGGGGCAGCCTTTTATCACAAGGTAAACAGCTGATTCCAAAAACAAATGGGAAACTGAAATTATGAACTCGCTTAACATTTACTAGGGCAGTATTTCTACCTTCAACAACTTTAAGATGTATGGACTTAAACCTGAGAATTGTAGCTGGATAATTGTGTTTTGATAAAATACTTGAAACATTTTTCTGCGTCTCAAATACATTTTGTTTTCCACTTATGCAGGTAGTATCATTTAGGGAGCATAATTGGGACCGCTAACTGTCTGGCACAAGAAATCAGGAACCAGGATTGTTCAAATGAGTACAAGTTTATTCCACGCTATCTTTCTACAAGAATCTGAACTACTAATGGTCAAGGCAAATTGGTGGTAGATAAGAATCAATGGAATTCCAATGGAATGGAATTGATTCTGCACTTAGATCTCTTGTGGAGACAAAGGAATTCCAAACTGATGATGCACTTGATTCCTCCCTCAGATTTAGCCTGTCATGTCCTAGAGCAACTTGCTCATTAAGCAAAGCAATTGCTGAGAAAAACTGTCTCTGTGCTTATGATCTTACTTCAGCTTTCCTTCTTTTACAGACCTGTGAAGGTTGTAAATGCAAGGATTGACTATAAAATTTTTCATTACTGTCATAACTGGACAGTAATGATATATAATTTTATGGTACTACTCTAAAAAAAGTGTCATTAGCCATCAAACCTCAAAAAAACACTTTTCCCAAAAGGTTTCCACGATTTTGGTCACTACTGTAGATCTGCCCCATGCAGTACTTATTCACATTGTCTGATTTTGGTAAAAGGGATCTGTGTCTTTGGAATACTTGTGTAGCTGTTCTCTTACCATCATCCTCGTAAAACATCATCCTCATTTGGATTGATTCTTTGATATTACATACCTCAGTGATATTACTATACCACTCTATAGAACTATAGAACTGCACCTAATAGGGCACATTAAAATATGTTTTAGATAAACTAGCACATTAGATACTCATTTCACATAAAGTTTTATTAGTCCCTCAATGCCATTCATATAAAAACTAAACATTTCCTTTCTATGCTATTTTTCTTATTCTTCAGTATTTTAATTACTTGTACACATATAAAATGCCTGGAGACATCAAAAACTGGGTAGATGCGCATATGAATTGTGAAGACATTGCCATGAATTTTCTAGTGGCCAATGTAACTGGGAAAGCGGTTATTAAGGTGAGTTTTTATTCAATTGTTCCTCAGGGTCTATCATGTAGCAGCAGAGTCATAGATCTCATGATTATATACAGTTTCAACATAGCTCATTAGACCTCTGTGCCTCTTTTCTCATCCATTTTGAAGATATCCCATCTATTTGTAAAAGACTCAACTCTCCACATCCATACTTTTTTTTTGCTTATGAATATACTCTATTGCTTGTGGCCACTATGGCCAGATAGTTGCAGAACTTGGTTTCCTTAGTAATTGCAGAAAATTAAACCAATTTCTTTAAAAAATACACAAGATTTAAGAGAGGTGGGGATGGGAAGGAACAATCTATCTCTGTCTATTTGAGCTGCAAAAGCTGATTTATTACACTGTTCACTGCAAAAACATTAATTGCAAGATCAGTTTTTATATGAACTTTTATCCCTGAATGAATTTTCTGATATGCTTCAATAAATTTTTGGCCTAGAACTTCACTTTCAGTTCATTTTGAAATGTGACAACTTGGAATGAGATTTAGAGGTCTCAAGGCATTCCTTCAGTTAGCAAGGTCTGTTTTCCTGCCTGCCCATCAACTTTTACCCAAACCAGTGGCTATGTTTCTGAGAAAAGCCTTAAAAGATAAAGCATATGTGTTTGTTGTGAGAGATCCAAACTTTCCTAGGACACTGCTAAGTTACACAGTTGGGAGAGCCTGTCAGAGTTTGCCAATCAGCTATTAAATGAGCAAAGTGTGGCTGTTGGATTAAGGTTACGGTGAAGTATGGGAAGCTATATTTCATCACTTTTATGGCTGTAAGAACAAATAGTGTTTATACAGGAACCTTGGCAGTGAGAAAACAGTCATTAAACAGGAATTAAGAAGTTGTCATCACTGCTACTTTCCACTTACAGCAGGCAAATCCCCTCCAAGAATATGTTTTTAAAAATTGGGCTACTTTGAGCTTTGTAGTCAGCTAAGCCAGATGGAAGTAAATGGTATAGATAATTTTTTCCCCTCCATATTCAAGAATTTTACTTTCACTTTGACACATAGATTGATTGCATTTCAAAAATTGCATTTTTAGTAGCGAGAGTAATGTCTGATTGTTAAGTCTATAGTTATACTGTCTTTATATAGGTGACACCCAGAAAGAAATTCAAATGTCCAGAATGCACAGCCATTGATGGGTTATCCTTAGATCAGACACACATGGTAGAAAGGTGAGTGTCTCATCCTGTTCTTTTCTCATTTCCAGCACTTAATGTATTGTCATATTATCCTCTAAAAGATTAGCTGATTGTGTCCAAATTTCAGCTAAATCCATTGGTCTATGTAGAAAAACCTTATTGGAGTGAGAGAACTGGTAAAATGTATAATGTAAAAATGTATACCACACATCATAATATTATCTAAATAATATTTCAGATAAAATATATGAATTCCTGTATTCCTAAAATAATAACTGCATATAGTTTATGATTTCTCAGTTTGGGTATTACTGCTTTTTGAGACAGGGTTAAAAATTTTTGAAACCAATTTTGGTTTAAGATTTTTGGGGTAGTTTCAGCAAGCCTTAATTGACAAGTGTTGTCATAAGCAAGGATAAATATGAAGAGTAATTTTCAGTCATCTTGTAACAGTTAACAGTTTTCACAGTACAAAAAGATATTACTATATATCACTAAAAAAATTAAAGTGAAAATGGATGTTAATGCAATTGCCTCACCTTTTGGTTACTGAATTGCAGTAACTGGGTGCTTCATCTTAAAACTGCCTTTGCTTGACATTGATTATTTAAGTATGCTGGAAAAGTCTGATATGCGTGAAGCACAAGGCTGGAACATACTCCTTTTTGGGTTCTTGACTTCTAAGTGGTGATCCAACTATCTGGTTTCAACCATTGGAAAACTAAGAAAAAAATCTAAATTTGTTTTCCACTAATGAGATACAATAAATGTAGTTTCTTCAACTATAAATTTCACGAATAAATTAACTAACTTGCTTCCCTTGTTTGCATGATTAAAAAGTACAATTCTGTAAACAATTCTGAGGTAATTTCTTGAGGGCCTCACTGGGCATCATGTGGAGCCTTCTGTTTGGTCTTGGATATCAATTTTAAGTTTGAAAGCATCAATTAGTTAAAGATATTCGGGGCAGATTTTGCAGTTAAAGAAGTTTATTAAAGGGTTAGGGTTAGGAAATTTTTAGGAAATTGTCCTCAGCAGATAATGTACCTTTTGCCAAATTATTTCATAGTCACTGAAATGTATTATTCAAACTTATAGCTGAAATGTGTTACATCCTCTAACATATATGTATTGTCTTATTTCAGTTACCCACTAGCCTTATAGAGAGAAGTGAGATGATGAGTAGGGTGAATAAGAATCCAATATTGCTTGCATTTTTAAATTAAAAAAAACCTCATGTCATTGAGTTTAGGCAATGAAAATAAGCTAAGTTTTAGGTTTTAGCTCTTAAAGAAATGTTGTAACTTGAGCTTTCAAGCAAAGGCATTAGTGTAGATAACATAAAGGAAGTAAATTCCAGTAGTTATTTTCAAAAAACTAAAAAAAGCCAAAGAAGTATTTTTGTATGTCTTTTGTTACCTACAGGCTTATTTTTGCAAGCCCTGTATAGTGCCAAATTTGACCTTGCAGAGACTGTTTAAGAGATATTTTGGCAATTAATCCACTGTAGTTTGCAGCCTGCACACTGCTTTAAGAATGTCTGGAATTCTGCTGGAGAGGGGCTAGTGAAACTCTGACCACTCTGCATACATGTGCAGTTGGTAGCATCTCTTTATCTCTTTGCCTTGATTATATACATCAGTCATAGAGATTCATATCTTTCCAGCATGAGAGGATCTTTGTCCTGTCTCCTACTTCTAACAGCAGAAAGACATCATAATAACATTAATCTTTTAGATGCTACCTTTATTGCATTTGCAGTGCCTTAACAGGAAACCACGTCGTATTTGTTTCATGTTTTCTTTGCTCCTGCTTAATTAAATATTAAATAATTGGCGGGAACATGAAAGGGAGAGCTGCAACAACAGGTTGTTAAATAAACATACAGTGGGGCAATCTGTTTATAAGCATTTCATTTATTTATTTTTTCCCCTTAGGTCCGAATGCATTAACAAGTTTGCCTCTGTCTTTGGGACCATGCCTCTGAAAGTGGTGGAGCACCGCGCGGATCCAGTCTTGTACAAAGATGACTTTCCTGAAAAGCTGAAGAGCTTTCCTAACATTGGAAGTTTGTGAAGAGCAGCCATGAGTGAAGTTGGAAATTGGAATCCAGCACTCCAGGCAGCAGCTGATGCTAGGAAAAATCTTTGGGACTGAAAGAATCATGCCAGGGAGTATTACAGAGAGAGGTCACAAAAATTAACGCTTTGTTCCGGAAAAGCTTTTCAACAGAACGTAAAACTCAATGCAAAAAGAAGAAGTGGAGGAGAATTGCTGCGTTGGTCTACTGAAATGTTTGTTTGCTCTATAAGGATTGCATGCATAGGAATATACACAATGCAAAGTTTTTGATCACAGAGCAAAAAATACTTCTTCTCTAAGGGCTGCTAGTTATCACATCTCCTGTTTTCAGACTGCTTTCTAGATTTGTTTCTCAGATGCCCTATTTGGCTGGCGTGCATTAATTCTGCCCTAGAATTGGCAGCCTTTTTTACTCAGTTGGTTAAAAAAGAAAATGTGTATTGATGTTGGGTTCATTTTTAACATTACAAGATAGTTGAAGTTGAATAAAGCAGTTATTTTTCTTTTTATTAAGGTATCTAGTTGTTCGTAAATGAACACATTTCATGTTTTTCATTATTTCTCCTGAACAGAAGATTGAATAGTAGAATACCTTCAGATTAGACTG
>JANHFL010007596.1:34378-46118 GCA_032468155.1 Oxyrhabdium leporinum
ATGACATTTTGTATTCTGTCATAAATTATTTTACAATAATTTTATGTAATAAAGTGTTTCATAAAATGTGCCAAATTGAGAGTCATGGGGTCCCATGGACATATTCTGTAAGTTAGCCCATTTGAGGTGCCTGGGTTCAAAAACTGGTGTCCTATGATGCACTGCTTCACTCAGTTAAAAGTCATGACGTCAAGAGTTTTAATCGTATATAGATATTCTGTTTATCAATGGCTGAAGCTTTGAATTAGGCCTAAAAATGGAATGAAAAGCATCTGAGTCTAAGTGCCACCCAACACCACAGGAAACATCTGAACCAAGATGGTGGTTCATAGCAACCAATTTTTCCCTTAAGTCCTAGATAGCAGTGCTAAGTCTTTAGTCTGTTTCTATTTTTTATATATATTGAGGTGGGTATGGTTGTTTTCAAGCTAACTTGAGTTTGATGCTGTTTGGAATCACATGCCTTCTCTGTGTAATTTCAGTTCAGAACAAACTGCTGTTTTACAGACCTGCATCTGCTGATCTTCAGGATTCTGTGGCATGCCAGGTCCTTGCATTGGTGCTTGTGCAGGAAAGTTGTGTTTCTCATTAAGAGGATAACAAATAGCAACATATGAGACAATTAGCTGAAATGGAGCAGTGATGGCGAGTGGCTGAGGCATAATCCACTGGAGGAAACACAGCACAGCTCTGATAGGTATTCCCAGCAGAAATCCCCACAGGATTTCTGAGAAAGGATAGTGAATGGAGAGAGGCCCCTGTTTGCCAGTTTCATTTTCCGGAGTTGGTTCCAATAATTCCTCTCTGAGTGTCCTTGACTTTATCCTCATTTGCCTTGATTGTCAGTTTGCTTGGAGTAAGAAGGAAAGTTTAACTCCTTCATTGCCCATGAAACACAGTTTTTACTGGGAACTGTAAGTAAGATTGGAGAAGTTAATGGCATCTGTGGGCTGATACTTTTATTTAATCTTAAGAATCTTTGGGAAGTAGGAAACGAGGCAAGCTCTAAAATATGATTTTCATTAATTACATAGAAAATCATTTTGTGAAAGTTGTGAAGCTTTTCATGGAGGCTACAGAAAAAAGGGAACAATTGGCAGCAAAGACTACCATAAATTGCAAAGGGGTAAAAAATGAAGTTTCCTAGAATCAATATTTTGTTCTATTAAAAAAGGAAATAACTAGAATACGTCTCATGTACTGTATCTAGTAAAGTAGCTAGAGGTATACACAGGATTGAAGCCCAGTTGTAAATGAGAAATGAGGGTATGAGCTTCTTATTTTCTTAGATTAAATGCAACACCTACCCACAGTCTTTTTAAAAAGAATTTTGCTGCTCTCACATAAATAACATTATACCTGTGCTTTGTTTCTAAAATATCGGGTTTTTCACTGCAAAAACTATCCTCTCCCTGGATGTGCATACTAATTACTGCTTTTCCATAATGAAATTTAACACCATGCCTAAGTGGGGTTAGGTTACAAAATAACTCACTGAAGTGCAACATCTATTGGATTTTGAGTCAGTGGTCCCTGCTCTATTTGCTCATTGTCTGGAATGGTGTAAATGTCTCCTGTTTGAGTAGGGGAGTGGACTAGAAGGCCTGCAAGGTCCCTTCCGTTCCGTTCCATTCCATTCCAGCTTTTGCTCCTAACTTCCCTTATAAGTATATAGAGCCCTGTAGGAGATTCAGATGACATTCCCATATCCTCCAATGCAGCCTACATCGATTCCCTCCCCTGCCCTCTTATGTCTGTCATAACTTTATAAGACTTTGAAGAGTCAGAGGACTTGGCCAGGCATTAAATAAAGTGGGGGTTTATTCCTGTCAAAGTAGCACCCCTGGATCTGGTCATTAGTGAGTATAGTGGGCTATTATACCACTGTTTAAGCTCAGTTTGAGAAATCTTAGGCAGCTATCATATGGGGGCAAGGGGTGATGAAAATGTGTTTTTAAAAACTGTTACATGATCCTGAATAAGTTGAGGGGCTACCCTCTCTCAGTGCCAGATGTTTGCTTCCCTTGAAACTGTGTTTTTATATAAAAATCTCAATCAATTTGGCCCCCAAATGCCTACTCTATTCTAGAATCTCATGGTGAGCTCCAAGACAAAGCTTCCCTTAATACCACCAGTCTTTATCCTACAATAGAATTAACTAATAAAATTCCCCACAATTGTCCCATGCTTGAAATTTTTCCTTCTTTGGAGGAGTATATTATCTAGGTGTATCTGTATTTACCATGTAGGCTGATGCTATTCTCACCTCATGCCAGCTTGATTCTGAGCTGGTGTAAGAAAATCCTGTCCAGATGGAGGTACTTTGGCAAAAGCTTGCAAGGAATTCTGCCTGGACCTCTGGCTACCCCTGGACAATTCTTCTGCTGCTTTTCTTCTTTTCCAGGAAAGTGCCTGCCAAAGTGTATGCTCTTTCCTCTATGCGTTTGTGCAAATCCATCCATTTACATTGATTTAAACCTCCCCCTCTCCTCCTCTCTCTATCTCCTTCCCTCCTTCTCTGTCCCCCACTCTGAAAATAAAGATATGTACACATACATGTAGTTATCTTAAAAGACTTAAATATCAAAATGCAGATATATGCATTCATTTTTTTCTTTAAAAATGTTCCTTCTTTTTAGCATTCAGTCTAATTGTTTCTATACTTCCCTTTACTAGCACTCTGAAGTAGCACAGTTTTGTTTTGTTTTTTAACATCCGGGGAAAACTACTAAAGAAACAAATGTCAAGGGGTTTTTGTTTGTTTGTGTTAAAGTTTCTGCCATATTTCATTCTGGTAATTTTCTCTACATTAAGCGAACTTCTTAAGTATTACAGTATACTATTTCAGCAACTCTGGCAATGTGAAACATGGAATGCATGATAAGTACAGTTAACCTCCTCCAATTGCTCTAGCTCAGATAGATATCAAGCATTTAAGATGAGAAAGCAGAGAAAAGTGTACTTCAGTAATGAAGTACACCAAATATACTATAATGCCACTTTGACAGAGAGTGTGGTAGATGAACAAAGAAAGCATTTTCCATTCCTGTCCTCTAGAAACTGTGTCCTTCTGTTCTGGCAATGGAGTAATCGGGCTTTGTGTTAAACTTCTGCATCCCTGAGATTGGGGGTGGAAGAAGGACTTGGACTATATCGTTGAACTGGACACAGAGGAGTGAATGCCTATTCTTGCTGTGCTATGACTTTAGTAAGTTGTTTTACTATTTCTTTAATGTTTCCGTTCCTTTAGGGCAGGGGTGTCAAACTCGATTTCATTGGGGGCCACATCAGGGTTGTGTTTGACCTAAGGGGGGCGTGGGGCATGAGCAGGGGGCATGACCAGCTTGACGTCACTTGTGTCAGGGCTGCTTGTGGTGGCGTGAGTGCTCTGCCAGTGAAAACAGACTCCCAATCGTGTGGCCCTTCCAAGCTGTTTTCGCTGTCAGAGGTTGCAGGAAGCTGTCCCAGCCGAAAACGGAGATTGGGAGTCTGTTTTCACTGACAGAGGCACCGCAGGCTGGTCCTTTGCTGTTTCCAGGGCGGCCCCATGGGCCAGATCTGGCCCGCAGGCCTTAAGTTTGACACCCCTGCTTTAGGGCAATACAGTTGCTCTTATTCTCCTGTCTTGGTCCTGCAGTTTCTTATACAATATAGTTCATGCTCAACCTTCTCTATCGTGGTACTCTACAGCTGCTATACTTTGCTCTCTAGGAATTATGGGATTATATGGTATGGATTATGGGATTTGCCATTCAATCTATCTAAGGAGCATCAAACTAGCAAAAATTGACGTTATTTAACCATGGAACTGGAAATGCTGGATTTTCTATATAGTTTGTTGGGAAGGAGATGTTGTTTATATATTTACATTTGTAATCCATTCAATGGCCTAGCAGACCTTTTTTAATGGTTTCAATCACTGAGCTATCCATGTTTCCTGGTAGATTCTGGATAGGTAAAATTTGACTGATAATCTAATTGGGATTGTCACTTAACCACTTAATCACAGTGATTGCTATATTTTATCAAAATTCAACATAGAATTTAACAGGCGACAAAGATTTCCATGAGGGAGTGTTGGTGTGAGAAAATCCAATGTGATAAAATCCAAGGAATATGGAGAAAAGATTTTGAGACCTTCTAAATTAGAGATCATAACTAAGAGAACGAGGTCCCAGCTAGTGAGACAATCCAGTCATTCTCTTGTTTCAATTGCTAGCAAACACATATGAGCTATTAAGAGTTTAACACTGATCTCTCCTAAACATTTTGGGAGAAGGCAATATATATGTTTATGCATAGCATATCACCTTCTCCTTAAAAGTTCTTTTTTTTAACTTTCCAATCCAATCAATCTCTTAGTATTCTCTAGAAGTTTTGCATTCAGATCCTAATCAATATCAATCCTATTTAAGCTTCTAATGCCTAGACAAAGTTTGGTCTGGTGGTAAAAATACCAAGCTAGAAAACAGGAAACTGTGAGTTCTAGACCTGCCTTAGGTATGAAAGCTGGCTGGGTGATGTACTCTCTCGGCTGAACCCACTTCAAAGGGTTGTTGTGGACAAAATCAGAGGAGGAAGAAATATTAGGTATGTTCACTCTGAATTATTTATAAAAATAATAATGCAGGATTCAGTAAATAAAGGATGAGACTCAAAGACCAAAAGCTAAGCTTTGTGTTATACTAATATGAGGCATTCATGAACAGTTGTCCTTTTTCTGTCCTATGCAGAGATCCATTAGTAGCTCAATTGAGTGTCTCTATTTATCCAGGTATTAGCCAGAAAGAGGCAGCCTTCCAGTCAGTCAGCTTTGTGTATTGATTAAGGGATGATTGGTAGACAGGGAAAGGAATAACTCTCTGACTCAAATTAAACAGGCAGATCAATCCACCCCACATGGGAACAACCTTTCACCCAACTGGCTAAGGTCAAAAGATGTGTCTCCACGTTGCATTCAGGATCTAAGGTAGTCAAGATGATTTAAGTTATTCTCTATCCAAAGCCAGACCAAAATAGCCTCAACAGCACGGGCAGGTATGGCCTGATGATGACTTCTGGAACCTAATGGAAAACAATTGTCAAAAGTGATTAGCTGTATTATGTTTCAAAGAAAAGTCCTGAGAATAAACACCTATCTTGTTTTTAGCCACTAAAGCCAGGTTTGGCTTGTAAAAATGAATAAGTGAACCAACCTGGACCTGTTTCTAAGGATACATCTATTTTGGAATACTGATTTGTGAACAGCAATGCCACCTGCATATCCTACGCCATAACTTGGAAAAAATAGTTTTGTGATCAGATCGTCCCTTAATTTACCAGCAGTCTAATTTCCAGCCACATATTGGCTGCTTTAGGACTGTTCTCATCATTGCTTCTTGGTTGCTAAGACTCTCTAAAGGCAGTGGGTCTGGGAGCTGCCACCTGTTGTTAATCTAGCCTTGTTTAATCCATTCTGCTCTGTGTCAGCAGTTCAAAAGGGCACTGTTAGTATTTTTTGCCAACTTCAATTAACATGAGCTTTTGGAGGGCCCCCTCTGATCGCATTTCATTTGCCGTGAGTCAGGCACAAAATAGACAGATTTCAGTTCAGAGCAGAAAAGAGACAGTTTATTGCAACTAGGAATGACAACAATAATATTTATGTGGCTCTCCTCTGCCTGTGCTCTAGATGTTTGTTCATTCTTCTCCGGCAATTTTTGTCTGTTTAATTTTTGTTTGCAGCACTACTAAAAAAAAATTCACACAAACACCCTCAGCTGCAGATTGGGAAAAGATGATACATGCAATGATTTATTTTCCCCAAAAATTAACGGAAAAAAAGAGCAAGCAAGAAAGACAAGGTGCAAAGCAATCTGTTCTTTTTTCTTTTTTTAATATTACAATGTAATGAATTTGCAGTACATATCTGAATAGGCAGTAAAATTGTATGGCACAACCTCACACTGCAATTTTGTAGGCTTTCCTCTCAATCCGTTGCTTTACTTGTCAACATTTTTGAACATATATTTTCATATATTCTGCCTCAGGCCATAAAGCTAAAGGAAAAAAAAAGTTGCACTTATACAAGGTTACAATATTTTACAACAATGCAATCGACTGAGCTTGTTTTCTTATGGTTTTTTTTTCTCCCATTCTCCTTTTCAGTCACTGCACACCCCAAAACAGATATATTATTACACATTGAAAACTGCCCTTCAAGATCAGTAGTACAAAGGTCCTAGCACTATCTATTTTTGCGGAAGGAGGACTGGATAGTGGATCACCCACAATTTGTTAATAAGAGTTGGGGCAGGATTAAAAAGTCACCTTGACTTCCCTGAAATGCCAGCCATGAAGCTGAAAGCAGTGAAAAAGCTTTCATCTAGGTTTCCGTTTCGGCTGATATTTTTTTTTCTAAAAAAACAACAACCCTCCAAATGTTTGTTTTTTTCCTGTGTCAGTCAAAGCAGCAAAATAAACAAAGTTCTCAGCAGCTGTGTCTTGTTGATTATTTTTTCAAACCACTTTCCAGGAAACTACCTTTTTTCACTGTTGTTTGTTTTCAAAATGCTTTGCAATTTTGCAAACCTTGGGGTACGATTTGAGACAAGGCAAAATCATTAAATGAGTGAAGAAGAAGAAAAAAAGACAGATACAAGAATGCCCTGTAAAAAAAAAAGAAGAAGAAGGGAAACCCCTCCCCCCACAACCCTTTCGTTTAGCCCAGGAGTGTCCAACCTTGGCCAGTTTTAAGACTTTTGGACTTCAACTCCCAGAATTCCCCAGCTGGCCAGGCCAGGCCAGCTGGAGAACTCTAGAAGTTGAAGTCCACAAGTCTTACAGTTGGCAAGGTTGCACACCACTGTTTTAAACTATGCTGTATTGCCTTTACCAGCAATTCATTTACCAATGGAATAGAAGGCAAGGTAGGCCCAGCTTTCCTCATCCCCAAGGAAATTTCTTATTGATTGCTCCCTGGCCTACAGTTTGACATTTGAAAACCAGCTGCTACTGTTGGGCATTCAGAAAGTCTCTGGTGCTCACAATTTGTATTCCATGTAGCCTCAGATCTTGTGCTGTTGCCCTTAATAGACTTCTCTTGCTCAGGAGGCATTTCAATAAAAGGCTTACATTGAAGTTATGATACAATTAAATGCTGTGTTTGATATCATGTGCATACATGCACAAGGTATTCCTATGTTGAATTCCCCCCCTCTTCCCATGTTTCTCATATATATATGAGAATATATATATATATATATATTCTTTCTCCATCGTTCACTGTCACCCAGTGTTGTGGAGTGCAAAAAGAGTCCTAGGTAATTCTGCCTATTAATGAGAGGAAGGTGGAGAATTAATATAATCGGCTATTCCATCATTGGTTTTTCAAGGAATTGATGCATATAGTACCATATTGGGTTGAACATCACACAGATCCTGAAACACCTTTTGAAGTATATGTTGTTGATGTACACTTGAATTGCTCACATTCAAAGCCACTTGGGAACTAACATTGACATGAGATGAACAGCTAGTAAAAGAACTTAGCCAAAACTATTCTTGTCTGCTGTAAAGTTTTGAAAAGCTGCAATGGCAGTTTTAAGGGCTGCTGACTTAGCACGAGCAGCTCAAGTAGCAGCATAATTCTACTTCCAGTCTTTTTTACCAGCTGAAAACAAAGAAATTTGGACAGAGCTAGCATCTCCCTGTTACGATTCATCCCAAACATGGCAAACCTAGCTGTTATAAACACACCTGGAGTCAGCATGCACACACATGTGTTTTCCTAGGAGTGCACACTCAGGAACACAAGAACATGATTAGGCATGGATCATGTCTGTTATGCAATCATATCATCATCACTTTCATGAGAGTTCAAGGTGTAATTCTCATGGATAGCCTTAAAAACATTTGATGGCTCATTGATCTCCAGTCATGGAAAGTAGTGACTGCTTGGGATGGTTCAATCTTGGTTTCATAGATTTAAAAAAAAAAAAAAGAGTGGTGGGGTTTTTTTTGGTGGGGGGGACAATCTTTCAACAGAGCACAACACGTATAAAAGTTGCTCTTTCATTTTATGAGCCCCTTGAATGCCTTTCTGAAGGTAGTACCCCTATTGATAATTTACAACATTTTCTTCATACTTACCCCACGGGGCAACAAGTCTAATAATGTTTTGCATTCCCACTGAATCGAATGGAACTTAAAAGTATTGACTAATTTGATTTTTTTAAATATTTTTTAACTGTGGCTTTTGACTTGAAAAATGCACCTGGTCTCTAAAGGAATAAAAGTTTCGGCCTTTTTGCTCTCCATGCTACAGGCAGGCCCACAGCTGATCAGAAATACTGGGGCTCCTAAGAAACGTTCTAGAATTAACAATGCATGTGAGAGGAAGAGAAGATGCCTCCCTAACCCTCAAGTATGCCACTGCTTTTTCTACTCCATTCCTATAAAATGAATGCATCCTCTCTCTTGCCCCTGTGTCAGATTTGCCACAGATTTTTTTCATCCTTCTGGAATTCTATGTACTTGGTGTGTTAGGCTTATTTCTTTATATGCACCACAAGCTGCAGGCTTCCCTTTCCAGGATGGTTTATAGGTGCACATTCATGATAGCATGGCCATCCGCAGGTCAGACCCCCTCGTGGGAGGGTGCTCGTGCCCTAAGGATGATGAAAGTCTTGTTTTTCCTCCGAAGGCCATTAAAATCTACACTAGATTTTACACTACACTGAATGGCAAAGCCTGCAACGCAACCGCTCACCCGAAAAAGGAAAGCCCAGTAGTTACTAACCCAACAAACACTCCTTAAAAGCCAGCTAGACAGTTTTAAGCATTAAGTTTCTGTCCTCTAGTGGATGCGAATGCCTGTTGGAGAAACCGCAAAACCCAAGCACCGTTTCAGCTTTTTGAACTGAATCTCAGCTGGCTGGACCTAAATCCTCTTTGATCCTTTTTTTAAAGAGGGCAAACATATGGAAATTGGGAAAATGTGATTATCCTGATGAATGGGAACAACATGAGGCAGGCCTGTGTCTGCTACTTCGCTTTGGGCTGGAAGAAAAAGAATTTCCAACTAAGAGGGGGGAAAAACCCCTCTCTTGCTTTATTTCTTCAAGATAGGTGTTTGAGTTACCTCCACTGAATGGGGAGGAACTGGAGTGGAAGAAAGAACAACTTGGTAATGACAGCAGAAAGGCAATAATTGAAGTGGGTTATTGCTCATGGTAGTGGGCATACAATTTCTTTGGAACCATTGAACTCTTTAGTTGTTATTCTGAAGTTTGTATGTCAGATATCAATCTAAAAGAGAAAATCCTATAAATTGGTCTTCTTTCAGAACTGAGTTTGCTGCAAGAACAGGCCTATGTGGGAAATCAGGGAGACGTTTTCCTTTATTGCCCACAGATTTTCTGTTTTGTTCATCATTGAAACCATACACCAGGCAATGGTTAGGCAACCCTTAATTTATGGATAATTAATTACATTTAATTCCCACAACTGGTTTTACTGATGTTGCAATAAATGCATTGGTGTGATGGGGACCTGGTACCAAAGTCAGAGTGTTCCAAACACTAGGTAGCATATAAAAAAGGTTGATTTGGTTTACACTAGTCTAGGGGTCCTTGGCTTGCTCTCAGAATCAGTTCATGGGATTATGATTGCAAAGCGGCCCTATGGAGATGTACATCTCTTTTTGTAATTTCCGTTTAAAGGTAAAGGTTTCCCCTGTCCAATCGTTTCCAACTCTAGGGAACGGTGCTCATCTCTGTTAGACAAAGGAACCAGCATTGTCTGAAGACACCTCTGTGGTCCTGTGGCCAGCATGACTATTCACGGAAGTGCACAGAATGCTGTTATCTTCCCACCAAAATGGTACCTATTTGTCTGCTTGCATTTTCATGCTTTCAAACTGTTGAGTGGGCAGGAACTGGGGCAAATTGTGTAGCACTCTGAACCCATGCTGTCAGCTTTCCAGCTGACAAGCTCAACATCTTTAACCCCTGAGCTATTTCTCCCCCCCCCCCGTTTCTGTTTAGGGGCAGTATATTCTTAGTGTGCCTTTCATTGAACCCACAGTTGACTCATGACTTCATTATTGCATTCCTTGGCTATGCATTATTGCATTGCAGGAGATTGAATGGACAGAAATGACAGGATAAAAGAAAAATGACATAAAGCAACTCAGCAACTCACACAATTCATGTGGAAGATAAGGTGTGGACAAATTTCTTGTTGCACTATGGCAACTTTGCTATAGGGTACCCCACTCAAAATGCACCCCGTCTCCTCAGACTTTGGCACCAGCCATCTACAGTGATAGCAACCACATGCCTTTTGGTTCTAGAGATCATATATAAATCCCTTCTGTTCCATTAAAATATGAGGGTTTCAAAAGAGCTCACATGGGAGCAATTAGCCAGAAATTGTGGGTTGGCCTTTGTTTTCTTGTTTGTTTGACAAAGAGAGAGAGAGAGAAAGAAATCAGATGAACTTCCAGATGGATGGCTCCTAATGCTACCAATCAAGGAACCCTGTGTAGCCATTTCTCCCCCCCCCACTCCACTTTAATAGACTTTCTGTAGTCAAAAATGTAAGCGGGGGGGGGGGGAAGGAAAGAAGGGAGGGAGGATGTCATGGGAAAATATAGGACTATTTAAAAAGAAAGACAGCACGCTTTGGAATCCTCCCTCACCCCCACCTCAATATTTGTGTGGAAAATGCCAACGATTGCATGATGGAAGCCTTGGTGGGAGGCAGCTTTCATGCTAGATAGAGCAAGAACAACGGCAAACTGGCAATCAGGAGAACAACAGCACAAGGGGAATTGAAAACTCAAGTTTGTCTGATACAGGAGAAATATCCCCTCTTGACTTCCACATTCCTGTTCCTGGGAAGGCGGGGAAAAAAAAGGCCTACATGCTTAAAACACTCCAAAAACGGCAATCGGCACCATGCCATTCTCCCTAAGGAAGCGAAAAGTGCTGCATTCAGACCTCTGAGGAGGGCGCACACTGCCCCCAGTCCAAGAGCAGAGGGTTTGGGTCATCTGTCCTGCTTGAGCTGTCCGTTTCTCGAGGGCAAAAGCAGCAGCCCTGTCATGTTGCCCACGATATGGCAGCACTGTGCTCCTTGGCTTTCATCCGCAGGGCTGCAATGCTGGAAGACTTGCGGTCTGGCTCGCCGTTCAACTCATAGCCATTGATGCTGGGGCTGATGCCGGCACTGCCAAAGAGGCTGCCCATGTGCGTCTGCCCCACATGGCTGCCGGGACCCGAGACGCTCAGGAATTCAGAGACTCCTCCGGTGGTGTGGGGATGAGCATGGGGAGACATGCAGGAAGGCACCGAGTCACAGGGCACTACGCAGGCAGGCACAGGGGAGGCGGCACCGTTGTTGCCAATCCAGGAAGGATTCTGTATCTGAAATGCAAGGGGGGGAGTGAGTGAGGGAAGGAAGGAAGGAAGGAAGAAAAGAAAGAAAAAAGGAAAGGAAAATTAATTCACATTGTCTCATTCCATGCTGTAAAAATCAAAAGCAGGACTTTTCTAAAGGTGTAGATAGATTGTGCACTTACCGTAATACATCTCTTTTTTTTCAGTCAAGCTAACCCTGTATAATAAAAGAAGTACCGTATTTTTTGGTCTATAAAACACACTCCCCCCCCCTCCAAAGTGGGTGGAAATGTCTGTGTGTCTTATAGAGTGAATGTTGCCAAAGCCCCCCCCCCACACCCCCCCCCCCCCCTTTTGGC
>JANHFL010007597.1:15241-27059 GCA_032468155.1 Oxyrhabdium leporinum
GGGGAGCTTGGCAGATCTGAGCCTGTAAACATATGCACAGTACTTTTCTACTCTGAAATTGATTCTGCTACTATTTGCTTTTATATTTGAATGTTAAGGTGGAAAATTACTTGAAGAACAATTGCAGCAAGGATGATAAAACTTGATACAAAATACATAAACATTGTGCAAGTATTTATCTGAAACAGAATAGTAAAACTACTTTAAAATAGGACTCTTTCTTTCCCTGCCACCTGCAAATTCTGTGTAATTACTTTCTCGCTTAAAGGGAAACTTTAGGTAACTAATCGGACCACTACATGTTAGACCTGCATGTACTCCTCTTATTCCTGATTCATAATCTGAATGTCCCATTTTTATTTTTGTCAACAATCAGGAACTTGGATTTCTCTAAAGGTCATCAGGGGATTACTGGAGACAAAGAAGGGCAGCATCGCCGTATACGGCAACAACGCCTGATCTTCACAGGAAAATGGATCGCTGACAATCAGCCAAGGTATCTGTATAGCTGCTAGTATCATCCTATACCCTTCACCCATGATGGTTCTCTTTGCCACTCAGTTTTATTATTTCATGTTTATAATGACAGATGTTAAAATTCAAAGCAAAGGTATAATTGTGGATACTAATAATTTAATTTAACACTAACACAAGGCAGTAATACGGGAATGGTAGATAGATACTTAAAATGTGCATAATAAGTATGGCTTTTTTCAGGGCTTAGAGAGCTTGTTTAGGAACTTAAGGCCATATTTTACTTTGATATAACAGGTAGTCCTCATTTAATTAGTCCCTAATTTCCATAATAATGACCAACAACTTCATTCCTAATCAAAGCAATGTCTCATAACTGCCCTACAGTAGTTTTGGCAGTTCCTTTGGCAACGAGTCCTGCTTGGTCATTACATAAGAACCCAATCTGATCTGAGCTGTTCCTGGCAGTGTCCCTCCCATTCCTGAGCTTCGGTCCTTCCAAGGTAGGGAACTATTTCAGTTCCCCCTATCTCCCTCTCATCTCTGGCCTCTTGTCCACCTGCTACCCACTGCCACTTCTGTCTTACCATGCACCACTGCCAGCTAGGTTAGTCCTTCATGCTGCACTTGACTGCATGCTGCTCCTGGCTGGGACAATCTTTTGTATGAAGGATCAAGAAAGAAGGATCACTGAGACAATCCACAGTGTGAAGGCTCATTCCCAGTGGCAAGGGCATGCAGCAAGGCACACATTTTCCTGTCTCCATAACCTAACTCTCACCTGCAACGCTTGCTTGCCTGCCCCTGTTTCCTGGCACCTATCTGGAGCAACTGCTGCCCCCAATTAACCTTTACTGTCATTTTGCCTTCCTCTTTTCTGCTGGGAACACTATACTGGCCACACAGGAAAGTACTACGGGAAGGTGGATATGTGCCACTAACCTGCTGACTAAGCCAATCTTTCATGCTACATCTTGCCATACACCACTTCCAGCCAGGATGATCCTTGGTGCAAAGGATCAATGGGTAAAGATTACTGCAGGATAATCTGCAGCACAAAGGATTATCTTGGTCTGCAGGGGAACATGGCACAATTTGTCGCAGGACACGAAAGGTCATCCTGGCCAGACCAGAATTCCTTTCCAGCACAATCTGAGAACAACGGGACTTAAAATCCTACACATAACTGCTTTAAGAATGACATATTGTAGTTCATTGGGGAGAAACCCAGATTTAAAGTCCTTCTTCAGACATGAAGCTGGCTGGGTAAACATGAGCAGACCACTTCCTTTCTTATTGTAATCTAATCCTTCCAGGATTCATCAGAATAAATTTGTGTGTGTGAGAGAGTGAGTGTAGAAGCCCAGTGAATTAAGCTTTGCAGAGGAAGTCTGTATAACTTTAAAAGAAGCACCCAGCCTTTTGCTTGGACATGCATCCCCCTTTTTTTTAAGAAACAGAAAACCACAGTTGTAAGTTGAGAACTAGTTGCAACTCCATTTTTTCAGCACTGTTGTAACTTTGAACAATTGCAGAACAAATGGACGTTAAGTGCAGACTACCTATAGCAACATAATTTTTAAGACTACACCTTCAGATTCAGTGGTACAAAAGTGTTTCAGCTTATGGGGGAGGGGGCAAATAAGTACTTCACCTGCCACCCTAGATAAAAGAGCAGCTGCTTTAAGAAGTTGCAGACAAGCACCATGTTTGCATCTCCTATACATCAAAGCATCTTTTTCACCCTTGAATTTGAAACACTGCCTAGCTCTAACAGTAGACTGGTTAGACAGATTGAAAGAAATTAGTTGTCTTTTGGTAAACCAGATCCTGATCTAGTTTGATTGCAATTTTGTAATAACTTAGGCTCCCAGCCAGACCGCTTCACAGCTTTAAACAGGAGCTGCTGCAGACTGAATTGGAATCTTGTGCACTCAAAGCATATGAATTAATGTAGTGGGGTTTCTCCGGATCTCTCTATATTAAAATGCTTTCCTGCAGTGTTTCAATTACCTCAGCATGTCAAAGTTATGTTGCATGCAATGAATGGGGCCAGAGCTAGGAATAAGTAGGACTGCCCGTTCTCTGTTCCCTTTCTTCCTTTTACTTTCTGAAGCTCTTTTTCTTCCAAAACAGCAGAAAGAGAGATTTTTCTAGCGATCTGAGCTGATCACTTGCATAGACCTTTTGAAATTGGATTGGAGATCTTGGGTATTGAAAGCTGCAGGTAGTGGTTCCCTACCTAGATTAATCTACGGGAGTTGGCGGGAGGGGGAAATGAAGTCCTTGCAGAGGGAGAATGAAAAACTTGCTTTAGTAAAAGTAAGGTTATTACTTGCATTTTACTACTCTCGTTATCTCTGTAATCAAGTTCTCAAACGTTAATCCCAGGTTTTAGTCAAAGTAACTTAAAGATGGTGGTATTCTTCATTCTTAGTGAGGTATTATGGCAAAGGGGGCTTTACTGTCAGTTGTAATGACCTGCAATATAAGCAGAAGCATTGTGCAGCATGTTCCAGTCAAATGATAGTGTCATGCGCTTTTCTTAGTTATATTGAACTTCAGCTGCTGGTTTGAAAGAAACATGGTGAGTTTTTAGCTCAAATGCTGCCACCCAACCAAAGAAGTTACAGAAATATCTCTCAAAAAGCCTTTATCTATTAAAACATCAGAGGAGATCAGATGATAATCCCTGACTGCATTAAAACTTCATCAAGATTACCCATTCTCAATTGGCACAAGTAAAGGTTGTTTTCCCTTTTATCCCTTCTAGGTCTATTTTACTTTGCTTTCAATTTTGTGGGCTTAAAATATATTTTTTTTAAAAGCCAATGTGTTTTTTCCCCCACTCAAGGTTTGTGACTTTGATTATCCTTTAAAATGTATCAGGAACATACAGTTAATTGTTTTTATTTTTTTGTTAAAGGTTGATCCAATGTGAAAATGAGGTTGGCAAACTCATGTTTTTGACAGAGATCCCAGAACTGTTACTGGAGGAACACAGTGAATCCAAACAGAGTCATGTTCTGCAGGAAGCATCAGAGCCACAGTTTGTAGATGGGAGTCCAGGACTTAAGTCCGTGCTATCTACAAGTCGAAACCTGAGCAACAGCTCTGATACAGGAGATAAGCCAATGGTGACATTCAAAGAAAACATTAAACCACGAGAAATAAACAGAGAGCAAAGCCGAAACTATCTGACCAAGGAAGTAGGAAGGGAAAGAAGAGATTATAACAAAGGAATAACAGCCAATAAAAATGATGGAAAGAAGGACAACAACAACAAAAGAAAGAATGAGATTAAGAAATGTGGCATGGACAAGAGTCAAGAAACAGGGAAGCAGAATGTAGCAGTACAGGTAAGATTCTCGATACGTTGTCATTCCTCTGAATGCTTTCATGCTGCCACCTAATTTAGTTGCAATGTTATAAAGTTGCCTGAAGCTGCTTTTAAGCTTTTGGATAATGTGGCATTATGAGACAGTTGTGAGAGCCAGATGCAGCTGAAGCTTCCATATCTTCACTTTGCTCCCTCTTCCATACCTTCATTTTCCTTACTAGAGGATTTAATGGAATACTGGTAGTAGCTTATGTTTCTCTCTTTCATTGCTTATCTATTTTCTTATTTTCCTTTCCCTCCTTTACTCTGTCCATCCATTAGTTGTTCTATTCTCGGGTACCTTTCTTTGGAGTCTTATGACTCACCTTCCTAATTAGCGTATGTCCAATTTACTCTTTACTTAGTAGAGTGGAATTCAGTCACAGTTGCTTCAAGAGCTTTCCCTTATAAGCTGTCGCTTCTAAATAAAATATAAAGTTATCTCACAATGGGTATTATTTATTGTGCTTTCTTTTCTCTAAATTTCAGCTTTTTTCAGTACATAGGTTTATTAATGTATTCATTTTTTATCTGAAAAAAATGTGCTAGTTTGGATGTATGCACTTTTAGGATGCAGACATGTCAGTATCTTCATCTTTTCTGCAAAAGAGTCCAGCACATTTATGGTAAATGAATTGCTGTAACTTTGAAGTTACAACTGAAATTGAATAAAATGAAGCTGACATTGATATAAAGAAATAAGGACCAGGCTCTAATTTCATTAAAACCTACATCTTAAACTCTTGTATCTGCAAAAGCTGTGGTAATTTTGGAAACAGGGCTTCTAGATAGAGATATCTAGCATCATAAGTCCGATAGCTGGATAAGTATTAAAATACTTCTAAAAAATCTCAAATAATGTTTTTATCAATTTTTGTATTTTAATCTTCCAATGCGCGTTTCAGAATTCTTGGCCCAACTGCTGGGAGTTCTTACCAGCCCCTCTATTAGGTTTCTTTTGAAGCTATAACTCTTGAGTTCCATCTAGAAAATATGAAGCCAAAGTCAGGTTAGCTACCTCCTCTAGTCCACTGTGGAGATAATGGCTTCCCCAAATTTCAAACATGATCTTTAGTCTGAGCTCTTTTCTGAAAAAGCTAGTAGTATTTGTTTTTAACCTTGTGAGTCAGGGGAAAATAGTACATGATCAGCCTAAAATGTTCTGAGAACTGCAAATGTGGAGCTGGCCAAACCCAAACCCACGTTCTTTGTTCCTGTAAAACAAATCCCTGGAAAGAATTGATATGTCTTATACTAACTTTTTAATTATTACATTCTTAAGAAGGCATGGACAAGTGAACAAGGTCAAATATTTAAAATTATTGCTTTTACTGACTTATCCCTTTAGGTAAAATCCCAGACTGAGTTGAGGAAGACTCCAGTGTCTGAAGTCAGAAAAACACCAGTAACTCAGTCTCCAAACCAGGCCAGCAACTCCCAGTTCATCCCCATCCATCACCCAGGAGCTTTCCCTCCTCTTCCCAGCCGGCCAGGTAAAAATGCTGTTCCTCTAAACTAATCTTGGCTTGGTATAAACTGATGGACCAGACAAGTAATGTCTTCCATACAATTACCCCTCTTAATTCAAAGGGGAAAGGGGCAAAAGTGAGATAATGAATGTATGTGTATATATGTGATTAAGTAAATGCGTCGTTAAATGGAATGTTCACATTATTTCTAAAAAGCAGGCATATGCATTAAATGTGTAACTTTACATGGTATTTATACCAGGCATCAGTCTTTCCAGTGTCTTTTTTGCCAAGATGCAGCATGAGAAGCCATCTTGCTTTTATTTCGGTGTGTGTGTGTGTATGCATGCGCACACATACCCATACATAGTGTATGTGACAAGGAAGAAAACTTACAGATTTTCAAACATAAATTTAGATTTTTAAGTAGAAAACATAATAAATGCAAAGCATGCCTGTACTGCTCGAACTAATTTATTTGTGTATAACATTTTTTAAAGAAGCCTAAAGTCCTCTGAAAGTCATAGTGAAGCATCCCCTAGGATGTTAGAGCTTTCCTAGAATTTTCCTCCAGCAAAGTGAGAGTAGGCTTACTGGCACAAACTTCTTCCCGCAAATATTTCTTCAGCACAGAAGAATGGACTGAATTAATCCATTCCTGTAATTGAATGCTGACAGATAGGAGAGCTTTGTTTTCCAAAGATTCTCATTAGCTACTAGGATCAGCGAGGTAAAGAAAGGACCGGTCATAATCTGTCTCAGTGGTTAATCTAGAAGAGGAGGCAGGCAGTATTATCTGAGGTTTCAGTTATTAAAATGTGTGCTTTCTTCCTTTCAAGGCTTCCCACCTCCTGCCTACGTTATTCCTCCTCCTGTGGCTTTCTCTATGAGCTCAGGATATACTTTCCCAGGTGGTGTTTCTGTCCCAGGAACCTTTCTTCAGCCTGCAGCTCATTCACCTGCAGGAAATCAGGTGCAAGCTGGGAAGCAATCCCACATTCCTTACAGCCAGCAGCGGCCCTCTGGACCAGGCCCAATGAACCAGGGACCTCAACAGACTCCATCCCCTTCTCAGCAGCCCCTTGCATCCATACCAGCTCAGGCAACAACCCCATCTGCAAGCCAGCTACAGGTCCAGGCTCTCGCCCAGCAGCAGCAACAGCAGCAGCAACAGTCCCCAACAAAAGTTGTGCAGGCATTAGGGAAGAGTCCTCCACACCACTCTGGATTCCAGCAGGTGAGCCTCTGCTAATTTTGAGAGAGGAGAGCGTGTTAGATCTCCAAAGCTTTATGAGTTTGGTACTCAAATAATGCAAAGACTCCAACATAGATTGCAATACTGGCCTTTCTGTAAATGTTACAATGGCAAGTACAACCACTAACGGCGAAAAGGAATTTACAAATCAATGGGAAAGAGACAGACAAAATATGGCGAGCAAGCTAGGAATGTAGTTGAAGGCTAAGAACAGAGGAATATCAGAATGAACATTTATTAATGATCAAATGTCTTCTTTTTAGGTGAGAGGAATCAAAATAGTCCAGATTATATTTGATAAAAGCTTTCCTACTGCTTCTTCTCAAGTATGGCATGACCAGCCTTATAAATGATGAATTGGTATTATTGAAAATTGGAATAAACATATTTGAAGGATTTCAACTTAATATGTACTGTTGTGCTTGCAAAGCTGCAACATTGTGTCTTGATTGAAAGATGAGAAATTATTAATGGGTGAATCTTAATATCAAAATACTAGTCTTGTAGTCTGTCTCTGCGAAAAGGTTTCTTTAGCTTTTCTCTGCTTGTGAGGTCTGAAAACTTTAATCTCAAAAGGAAACGGTAAACTTCGGAAGTTTGCTTTGTAGAATTGAATGTGCAGTTCTGCCTAACATGCTCAGCATTGAACATATTTTTATAATAAGGTAATACGTTCAGTGTACAGCATATGTGCAGAGAAGAGCAAAAGGTTTTTTTGTTATCCTATAATGCTTGAGGTATTCAGCCCCATTATTTAATTCTGAGTCAGAACATACTTGGCATCCATATCACATTCAGTTTGTTCTATGGTTATTTGCTGAATCCTAAAATCAATCTCTTATCCAGAGGGTCTGTATTACTGATAATGCTGAATGCTGGTGTATTTATTCTTAGTATCCCCAGGGAGACTCCTCCAAGCAGCTCTGGAACCCCTCTCAGGTTCAAGGCCCATTGGGGAAGATCATGCCTGTGAAGCAGCCGTACTATCTTCAGGGCCAGGATCCCGTGAAACTCTTTGAACACTCCTTGCAGCCTCCCCTTCTGCAACAACAGCAACCTCTGGAGAAGAAAATGAAGCCTTTCCCTATGGAGCCATATAACCAGAATCCCTCAGAGATCAAGATGCCAGAATTTTATTGGGACTCCTATGGTATGGCTGATAACCGTGTTGTGATGGCACAACAACAAGCCAACCTGGACCGCAGAGGGAAACGTCAGCAAGGAGTCTTCCGCCCAGAGCAGGACCCAATGACGAGGATGGGTTTTGAGGTAAACTAAGAGTTGACTATAGAATATAGGCAGTAGTTTCCTTTATGCCACAAACGGACAGTTTCTGATGACTTACCAGAGTGGATGTGTAAGCCAGTCATGTCTTCCTACAGTGTTTTGCTTGGATGAATCTGTGTTTCTGGCTCAACAGTTCTACTGTTCTTATAAAGAGTTAACTGGCAGTGTGTTCATGAAACCAGAATACACCCAGGTTGTTTTGTTTTAAGCTCAGAACAAAACAATCCCACTTGGAACACTTCACTGGAATATTTCAGGCCTACTGTGTTCCAGTGGAGCAAACATAATGTTTCTTGTATTTTCTTGTTCATAATTATTCCCCTGCATGAAGGCACAGTACATAACAAAAACCAAACCCATCAGGATAATTTCAGAACAATCCAATAAAATCAGCTCAGAGCGCAAGCAAATATTTATATTAAAATAACCAACACAACAGTACCCTTAAAACAATGCTTTAGGATAGGATAATGTATGTATGTAATGTATGTGGGAATGATGTTTAGAGACAGGGTGACAGTCAGATAAAAGGCAACTTTGCCCCCCATAGAAATATGGGTGGGTCCAGTGGATCAGAAGAGATCCTCCCTAGTTTCTTGGCTGTAAAGGGACAGATAGTCCTCAACTTATGACTACAATTGAGCCCAAAATTTCTGTTGTTAAGTGAGACATTTGTTAAGTGAGTTTTGCCCCATTTTACGACCTTTCTTGCCACAATCATTAAGTGAATCACTGCAGTTGATAAGTGAGTCACACAGTTAAGTGAATCCGGCTTCCCCATTGATTTTGCTTGTCAGAAGGTTGCAAAAGGGGTTCACAGGACCTTGGGACCCAGCAACGGTCATAAGTATGAACCAGTGGATCACACGAGCATGGGGGCTCTACAAAGGTCGTAAGTATGAAAAACAGTCATAAGTCACTTTTTTCAGCGCCATTGTAACTTTGAACAGTCACTAAATGAACAGTTGCAAATCAAGGGCTATCTGGATATGTTAATTTGTCAACTAAATAAAAGTGGGATGGAACAATCAGACCCTACGGTAATCAAATGATATACAACGATCTAAAAGGCTGTGAGATTTCCACAAAGACAAAGAGAGTTGAATGGAATCCTTTAGACACAGACACAGCTTGGAGATTATAATCCTGGACTGAATATCCTAAAGAAGGCTTTGCTCAACGAATGTAAAAAGCAGTCAGGGTTGTATTGAGGAATAAGGCCAGGCAGATATTGAGGGGTTTGTGATGAAAGGATCCTAAATAGGGGCACCAGTAGTTTCTGCTGGACTCTGGTTTATGTGCCCGAGAGAGCTTATTAATTATCAGTCAGCAAACGAGAAACATCAATAGGTTTACTTCTGCATGGTCTACCAACAACAGCAAAAATACACTTTTGTGCTGTTAGTTTGTGACTTTTCCTAAATACACATGTTTATACATTTGGCAACAGTTCTGTAAAAGTCATACATAAGTATAAGTACAGTTCCCCTTTAGTAAGCAATGTTATACAAAGAAAAGAAGGGAAGTACAATAAAGTAATACACACTATTTTTTTCCACTGCCTTTTGTTGTTTAAACTTCACTTGCTTTTGAAGATCTTATCCATTCTATCCAGCCACAAACCCTTGGTTTTTCCCTTCCTTTTGACCTGTTCACTTTTTATATATATTTTTCTGTGATTCCGTCCTCATTCATTCTCATTGTCACCAGGCCAGTTCAATTTGCTTCTTTCTACTGGTCTTTTACTTTTTGTACTCAACAATCATTAATTTAATACCCATTGAGACAACACGCCCCACACAGTTCTTAAGTAATCTGCACCCACTACTTTCAATGTTGATGTTCCTGCTGACATACCCAACTCTTACTTTCATAGAAAAAAGTGGACAGAAGAAACACTATGAGCCATTTCTGCTTCTTTTCGACAAACATTAATTGCTTTTGACACATACCTGTTGAGATGGGTAGCTATAGAAATCAAATAAATAAATACTTAGTAGCTGCCTGCTTGCATTTACATGCCTTGACATTTCTTCATCCATTCTCACATCTCACATGTATTCAGTAGTACCCATAAATCAATCTATTGCTCTAGGTTTTTTTGCCATTTAAGTATAACTTCACATTTTTCACTCTTGTTTTTCGTGTCAGATTTGAACGTTTGCTACATTAACATTCAGATCTATACTCCTCAATTCTCAGCAAGCCATTAGTGTTCTCTTCTAACAGCATTGCATTCTCTGCATACCAAAGTACATATGCATCTACATCCTTAACTCACATACTTCTGATGGCGCATTTCTTCTACATTTACATCCATAAGTGCATTAAATAACCAAGGGGGATGCCACACATTTTTCTTCTTGCTCCCTGCTCAGTTGAACCATTCTCATGAATGCTTTATTTTAATCCTACACAGCTCTTGTTACATTCAGCATCCAATCTGCAACTCTACACTTGTGCCCAACATTTCATAACTCAGACTTCTTCACTTCATGATATACGCTTTGCAAGTCAAAATGCCGAAAAGCGTGTTTCTTATATTTTTTCAGGGAAATGCACTGCAAAGCTAAACAAATAAAAGAATAAACACTGAAAATTCAACTTTGCAGGGTTGTATGCAGTGTACAGGCACATTAAACAGCTATCTGTCTGTCTGTCCATCTGTCTAACAACTTGCCTGAAACAAATAAACAATAGTGAAGTGATGATATAGATGTGGAGGAAGCAAGATGGTTTGCAAAGATTGCAAGATATTAAGAGACCGGGTGGTATAAAGTAGTTTTAGCTGTATTTTCTCCTCGTACGTTTCTTTCACTTTTTCCACACTTTTTGGTACTCTGGGTAATATTGAATATGCCTCAAGGGAATTGAGTGATAGCTATATATGTGTGGAAGAAAATGTTTAACATATTGCATTGTGTAACCCATTGATCTAATTTCCCTATAGCAAGGATTTTACAAAATGATGACCAACTTTTCTGCCAAACAGCAGCAGCATGTGATAAACTGACTTTCCTCTCCCTCCCTTTCATTAGCATCAGCCAATAGCTGCAGGGATGGTACTTTGCCTGTTGTCTTAGTAGCTGATGGAGAATACTTACTGTTTGTAGGACTACAGAACGTCCTGCCAGTTCCAATAATTTTGGGGGAAGGCAGGCAGAACAAAAGCTCTGTTCATGTTATTGAACAGAATAATAAATCTGAGAATTGGAAAGCAACTTACTGTAGTTACCAGAATAAGGGATACAGGTAGTTGGTCAGTACAGTGGTTTAGGCAGGTTTTGCTTCACTTCCCCCTTTCCTCAGCATCTTTTGCCAGGGTGTATTACGTACATATGTATACATTGCAATGTATAAAGAAATAATTAGCAACACCATAAGATACTGATTGCTTGTAGTACAATGTTGATATCCAACATAAGGTTTTTAAAACTTCAATGTTACAAGAGGAGAGGAATGGATCACTTTCCGGTGGCAAATTCTAAGTCCAAGTTGGGTGTGGATTTCTTCCAAAACTTTCCAGTTATTCATTTATTCTCAAGCTTTATCACAGATTGTATAAATCAATATTTGAATAGTTGGATACTCCCTAAATATAGAGTAAGCAAACACAAACCTCTTTTCTGTCAGTTGTTCCTTGACTTTGTCAGGGAAATTTTAAGTAGAAACCCCCAAATGAATCTAAATATGAGTTAAGATGACACTCCAATAGTGTAGTAGATCTAAATCTCTGAAAAATAGATATAGCCAGTTAAGAGTTATTTTGAAAACTTTGGATAAAAGTTCATACTGCCTTGTCTGCATTTCCACATTCATTGCCGGGTAGAGTTGCTTAAAACCAAGGAAACAAGGTGGGCTAATCCCCCTGCCTTTATCTCTCTCTCTCTCTCTCTCTCTCTCGCTCTCTCTCTCTCTCTCTCTCTCTCTCTCTCTCTCTCTCTCTCTCTCTCT
>JANHFL010007599.1:0-10842 GCA_032468155.1 Oxyrhabdium leporinum
GCTTATAAGCTGTAAACCGCCCCGAGTCTTCGGAATGGGGCGGTATATAAATGTAAAAAAAAATAAATAAATAAATAAAATAAATAAATATACTTTCTATTTTAGTACATTTTTATATCGTCTAGTTTTTCATATTTTTAGATTACATATCTTCTATGTTTTTTTAAATGGTTCTACCCCACCTTCCTTATGCTGGTCTATGACCATAATAAATATTATACTTCATTAAAAACTGTCAGACAAAAGACCAGGTCCACAGGGAGGGTCCAATTAAGCTGATTTACTGCTAAAAAGCCTGTGCACAGGAATCTTCTCAAGTAACAGCCCCTGCTTGGAGCTAGGTAAGGGTTAACAAAATTCAAAGTGGGTTGGACTTAGTCCACTTGTGGCTACATAGGTATTCTAGGCTGTTCCCTCTTTTAACCCCAACCCCTGTTCTGTCACTCATCCTACAAAAGCTTTATTTGTAGCAATGTAAGCATACGACATTCACACTCTCACTCATTTAGATCATGAATACTAAAAAGACTTTTCTTGTTACTGATCAGGTGATAAAAGTTGTCGCTGAGAAGCTCCCAGGGATTAATTTTTGAAGTAAATTTTGACATAGTGGAAGAAAGGGTTTCCAATGTCTCTCGATCCATCCCTTTCTCTTTTATATGCCATGTTGAATTACTTCAGTTTGAATGATAAATCATTTCAGCATCAAGTCATTTATCAAGTTCTGACTGATATCCATCTGATCAAAATTTTCCTTCCATGAGCTTTCTGTGATCAGAGAGACTACAAGAATCTTATCAGATAAATATTCCCCAAAATTCTTTAACCCCTGGAACATTTCTTGCCTTGGAACATCTTACCATTAACTCATCCTATAAATTATTGCCCTTAGGATTGTGGTTGATGAGTAAGAACCAATGATTCACATGTCTTCCATTGTGGTCTCAATGACTTTCTCTACTATTTTTTATCCTCATAAGAACTTTATTACATTGATCAGCAGAGAAATAGGGACTGGTCCAAGGTCACCAACTTCATCATCACATGAGAATTTGAACATGGGTCATTCCCAGACTACATCTAATAATCTCTGACCACAGTGCACTTGCACACTACTGGTTCTATATGAGAGCCAGACATCTCATCAGAGATTATAGTGCAATTAAATGCTGTCTCTAGAAATCAATATACACACCAACTGGTCTTTTTGTTTCTGCTAAAACAAAATGGTTGACAGTTAATAATTGTGAATTGCTATTCCGGCTGCACACTTTTTGCTATGACAAATTATGCTGCACTGTGTGATCTTCTAGTGAAAATAGATGTCACTTTTTTTTCTCTTTTGCTTCCCTACTTCTTGGAACAGCATTTCTCTTGAGTTTAGATTGGTCACAACCCTATCAAAGTTTTGGAAAGCCCTCCAGTCCTGGACTTTTCAGAGAGTCTTTGAGGTGACATAGTTTAAATTTTCCTATATTGAGATATTGTTTCAGATTATTGTCTGGGTAGCTATCTGATGTGATATTATACAATTTTATTATTTTTGTTTCTTAATCTTTGTTACTGCATATGGAAGTGTAAGCCATTCAAAATTATATGTGATTGAAATGGCATATAAACCTCAATAAATAGAATAGCAACAGCACTAGCAATAGCATTTCAACTTATATACCATCCCATAGTGCTTTACAGGACTCTCTGGATGGTTGACAATGTAGAAGGTAATATGTACAATGTTGCATATTCCCTCCAACAACCTGGGTCTTCATTTTACTAACCTTGGAATGATGGAAGAGTGAGTCAAATCTGAGCCCCGTCAAGATCAAACTCCAGGCTGCAGCCAGAGTTTTGACTGCAATGCTGCATTTTAACCACTGCACCGGCAGATAAAAGTCTAGCTCTACCAAGGGTGCTCTGGGCTGTTTCTCCAATGGCATCTTTGAGGTCTTAAGGATGATACATAGTGGGAGGGGGGTGATTATGTAACATGAGAATGTGAATGGATAGGAATTTGGTGAGAGTCGGTTGCCAGGTTAACAAAGCTCCCTGATCATAGTGATGTGTGGTTGTGCTATGTGAATAACTGATATCCATGTAAGAAGAGTTAAGAACCATCCAATTTTAAATGGAGCACTCTGCAATCTTAGCAATGCTATTTTGCTTATCATAAAGTCCTTACTTTCCATTTACACTCTGTCTGAGTTTCTTCTAAATGTTCTGAAAATAATGTGGTAGTTAGATTTTAAATCCAGATTGTTCCAGGGACTTATGATTTCCACTGACACCTTGTCCTGCAAAATTGGAACTGAAACTAATATAAGTGTATTCCAATTCTCAGTGAAATTTTCCTTTGGGTTCTGATAATTTATGAATATTGCTGTTACATTTAACTTGATATTGCTTTTTATAGGCTGATCAAAATTCCTTTACAAGTCTATCTGTTCTAACTCAAATGAATCGCAACTGAGAAATTCAGTTGTCTGATCAAGTTTACCATGTTATTTGAATTCTTTAGAGTTGCCCCTCAACCAAAAAAGATGCCTAGGAAATGTACGTATTGTAAATGAAACGAAGACAGTACCCAACTGAAATAGTGTGTTCTAAATGGCATAACAAAACAAGAAGAGGTAGGGAGAGAAATAAAAATGAAACTGAAATGTTATATTAGTCAAGACATAAATTTACTAAAACAAAAGCAAACATATTGGTCTCTGATGGATTTTATACTATTTAAACTGGGACAAAATTTTCTGAGGCTCTGTTCTCTCACATTATTCTACCTGATTTGGCTACCATTATTATTAGCAATAAATCATTTTAAATTTACGTTCAGCTTTGCACAGATCAAGATTGCTTAGCTGATTTCTCTTCTACTGTCTATTTAACAGCTGCTCTATGAGTCCCGGCTAAGGATGGGAAAAGGTTTGCCAGCTAGATTTCCTGTTTACCAAAATAGAAGGATTAACAATTATTTGCTTGTTTCTTATTTTGAACGAGGCTTGGTGCAAAGCAAAATAAACTCTGCACCTGATAGGGCATAGTTTGTATATTTACAGATTATACCCGACACATTTTTAAACTGTACTTAGTAAAAGTAGGGTTTTCATAATAGCCACATGGTAACCCAAATACATATACAACACTCTATCTTTGTGTGTGTGTGTGCATGTACATGTGTGTGGGATGGTTGCATTTTATCTGAAGAAAAGCTTATATAACAAATATTTCATACATTTGAGCTGACCTAATCAGTGATCATGTGTTCGATGAAACTGTATTCCCAAGAAAAATCTGCAGTCAAGCATTTTTACAGAAAGTAGTAATTTTCTAACTACTCTGTACCACATAATAAATCTTCTCTCCTTAAAATTGCCAGATCTAATCCCCAAGTTTGGGACAATCGATTCTCTAAAGTTTCTCACTGAGCTTGCTGTTTCCACTGAGCGTTTCTGGCTCTAAAAGCTGAGAGCCAGAATTTCTCAGGGTGCGGATATTACATCAAAAACTGACAGTCAACCGGGTGACAAGTGCGGGATAAAAAGTATGTTAAATCATTAGAAGAGTTGGAGGCAGAAGCATCAGCATTAAACAACGGTGGGTTGCATCTTTGTGCTGACAAAAAATAATCAACTGCTTTACTAACTTCTTTCTGATACGCAATAAAGCCAAGCTTCTTTTATGTCATAAAGCTCTGAACTGAGTATAGGCCTAGAGTCTAGTCAAACTGTGTCAAGTCATGTACTGGAAATCATACCGAGGTCCTTTCAGTGAACTTGATAACTACAGGATAGGGCTAAAGTCTACCACAATCACCACAAATATCTTCTAGTCAAAAAATACTGGCTGAGACTTTCACATTATCATTGGTATCACATAAGCTAATTGCCCATACAGAATTACTAAACGATAGTTTCTATAATATTGTGTCAGTATATACCATTATCTTAATGGAAATAGATTTGGGAGGCAATCAATTATGCCTCCTTTTAGGATATTAAGTCACCAACCATCTCTATTTTCACATTGTTTGACCAACTCTCATGATGGAACTCCATAAACTCCATAAAAGAACTCCATAAAAATATCCATTGCTGATGGCTACTTTTGCAGTTCATAGAAAAGGCAATGCATTTCAAATGCAAAGGGCAGCAAAGTTGATAGAATTCTTCCTGCTTTCTCAAGTTAGTGGCTGTCATTTTTATTTTACAACAATATCCAGCATAATTTTATATAGTTATATATAAGTGATCTTTCTAAGCCATCAAAAAGAAAATGACAGCAGCCATTCTTTGTATTGACATTCCCAGAAATTTGTCTATACATTATTTGAAAGAGATAAAGCAGTTTCGTGCACATCATTACAGAGTGAGGAAATACAGCATGTGCTGAACTCCATTCCTTGCACAAATATGTAAAGTACAAAATACTTGCCTATTTTGAATCATCCTGTGTTACAATAATACACTCCAGTAAAGGCAACATTTAAACAATGATGCTTTAAACTGCTTTAAAGTAATAGAAGGGCAGATTTTAATCACCTGGTCACAGCCTCCATTTTGACATAATTTTTCCCACATCTAGATATGTGTCAGTGGAAATGTCAAATAGTAAAGTAACATTGTAGACTTGAAAAAAATGTAATAAAATTAAGTAGCTGGTCATATCATTAAAACACTGATTTTTGTTCTAGTAAAGAAACTTTGTAAAGGCTTATCATGGTTGCATTGGGAAATCCATCATTGTTTAAATGTTACCTTTACTAGAGTGTATTAGTGCAAAATAGGATGATTCAAACTAGACAAATATTTTGTACTTTACATATTTGTGCAATGAATTGAGTTTAGCAGATGCTGTTTTTTCCTCATTCGATAATGACAAGTAACAATTCATCTAATCCCCCTTTTTTCAACTATTAAATATCCAAGAGATTGTTTCTCTTTTGCATCTGTCCTACTTCTATTTTTTTTCTCTTTCGAAAATTTAGAGGCCCCAGATAGTGCACAAGAAAGTAAAGAAAACCATCATTTATTTAATGTTCCTGTGAAATTCCCTACTCAACTGGCATCATTAGCAAAGGTCACAATGGTTGCCCTTCTAAGATCTTCCTGCACTGTTTTAATAGTTTAAAATTTGAAATTAATCATATAATTACTTGTGAAATGATGGCAGGATATCATTTACTTAATTATTCACATTTTACTATAAGGTAATATAATGTTGGAAACAGTCATCGTATTCAAAACATGGTGTCATCAGAAAGCTTTGTTTTTTAGTACATTTGAATCAACAGAGCTGAAGCAAGTCTTGGGTCAATTTCTGGAACGATGGGTGAAAACAAGCAAATCTGCATCTTGGTAAGATAAAGCTCCTGTACATTGGTTGATCCAAGGTCTGAGAATTAAGAACTTCCTTCTTCTCTAGAGGAAGAAATCCATAAAAATGTCCTTCAATTTAGTACCTGTCAAACTCTTTCACCATCTGACTCTTTTTTTTAAATGATTATTTAATGGGATCTAGCAGGCTGCTAAGTAGGACACTAGCCTTCAGCATCCTCTTTGTTTACAAAATGCTTCTGAAGCTTGGGCATTCTTAGAAGATTGAAATGGAGAATGACTGCAGGCTAGGATATTGTTTGTAAATCAAACATAGGTAAACTGGGATAATAAAAATAAAGAGCACTCTGGAGTCTGGTAAGAGATAACCTCACTTGTTTTCTCTCAATAGGTGGCTAATTTACATCAGCCCTTTTGATCCATGTCATCTTCTCAGTATTCCAAAGCACAGAACTCATACAGCTAATCCTTGACTTCCAGCAGTTCATTTAGTGACCATTCGTAATTGCAATGGCACTGAAAAAAAGTGACCATTTTTCACATTAGAACTGTTGTGGCAACCCCATGGTAACACGTGATCAAAATTCAGATGCTTGGCAAGTGGCTCATATTCATGGCAGTGGCTGAGTCTCGGGTGATCATCATTTGCAACCTTCTAAACAACAAAGTCAGTAGGGAAGCCAGATTCACTTAACAACCATGTTAGTAACATAACAACTACAGTGATTCACTTAACAATCGTGTCAGGAAAGGTCATAAAATGGGGCAAAATTAACTTAACAACTGCCTTGCTTAGCATCAGAAATTTTGGGCTCAATTGTGGTGGTAAATCAAGGGCTATCTCCATTCTCACATTGAGCTGGCTGAAGACTGAACTTATCAGAGTCCCTATTCTTGGGCTTCATCCTGTGGAAATCCCTCCGCATCACCTTGAACGAGGGTATAATCCCCTCCCGTTGTTTCACTTTGGGAAATGTCCTCCCATTCAGGTCCATAATAAAAACACTTCTGTTCACTTTGGTATTTGAATTCTATGATGTGTTTTGCTGTATCCCTTTTCACTGATGTTATTTTACGGATGGCATTTTATTGTTTATATTGTACTTAATATAGTAAGATGTTTTTAATGATGTACACCTCCTGGAGATGCTTTGGATTAACAGATGGTATATAAATATTTAAATAAATTAAATAGGGGTGGGTGGAATTCTGAGAACTATTTTTAAATAATTCATCTCAATGTGAATCTGCATGATATGTAAAAAATCTAGATGGATATGTAATCTGATCCAGTGACAGAACTGTTCATTTGTAAAGGGCAATAAAATGTGATAATATTGCAGAAATATTCACACACATCTGTTCAGCTGGCGTGATTATGAACCCCACAGTCTATAAACTTGCAGTAATGGCAAGTAAGCTGCAGTAATACTTGGATTTTAAACTGACCTTGGGAAGGTTTGTAATTAACGATGGTTTAAAATGGAAATTCATCTACCAAAAATAGCATATCCTTTTAACATAACTGTCTTATTTTCCTACATTTGTTACAATATTGTCATTGCATGCTAAGCAACATGTATTTTTTTTTCTTTTGCCAATCTGCCAATATGCAGAAGAGTTATTTTGGCAGTTCTTCTATACCATACATTTGAAAGGGGATGGAGTGGTTTTTCTAGAAGACATGTTATTTCTGCACTTTTCTAAATGTAATAAAAATAACAATTCTAGCAAGTCATCACTTTAAGTAACTGGAAGATACACTGATAATTTTGAGTAGCGCTGTTGAGTTAAGTTTTATTTATCTATTTATTTATGACCCAAAGAAGAACATATAGTTCTGCATATAGTTTTAACTGACCTTTCCCATTTATACCATATTATATTGATACGAAATCACTAAGAAACCATCATAACCTGTTCTGTTTGGTCTTCCTTTGCAGCTTTCAGTGAGGCTAATTGTCTTATTTATCACTTTCTTCTTTTGCCACATAAGATTTCTACAGAAAATCAGGCAGAAAACAATTTAAGTTACATTCCTAAATACAAACAGTCAAAGGGGATAATGATCTAAACAAGCCAGAAATAATACCGGAAGTATTGCTGGCTGATTTATGCAGAAAAATGTAAATGAGGCCTCTTTATGGTCTCTGTTCCTAGTCAAGCCATAGATATTCAGGGCTTTTCATTTGCTTTCCCTCTTTCTCTCCCTCTCCCTCCTCCTCCCGTTGCCATAGCAATCTTGTAGACTTTCACCCTACCGAAGATGCTGCTTTTGCGAGTGGCTTTCAGATAATATATTAAGAAAGGGGGAAAAATAATTGGTCTCCGTGTCCACCAAAGATACGACAATGCAATTTCTCATGTGGGGCGATGCCTTGCGTAATTTGATTATTTAGGCTTGATGAAGCAAAGGTGACTGTACCAGAATATAAAATACATTTCGGCCCTGTTTCATGATGGTATGGGCGTGCAGGATTTTTTTTGTTATTATTATTTTTTAGCAGCCACTAAAATATTCATCAGCATGGACCAACTAATTTGAAATTATAGTAACCTGAAGCATATATGTGTTCATTAGTAAAGCAGTAACCCTCAATCTCCTTACATTCTCATGCATTTTACAGAAGATAAGTGGGTTTGGTTTGGTTTTTTGGTCCACATTGAAAGAAGATCCTTCTTTCATAAGAACATAGCATGTCAATGCACTGAAGCCAAATCACTGCTTTGTAATACCTCCCTTTTCCTTTCATGGTATGGTTATTTTTCCTTCCCCCTCTTAAAAAAAATTAGATAATGGGAAATTAGGCAATTACCCTACCCATGTAGTACACCAAACCAAAACGTTTAATATTTTTCTTCAAAATATAGCAAACTCTCTAAGACAGGAACTGGTTTCAGAAAAAAAAATTGTATTCATGGACCGGGGTGTGTATGAGGAGGATGGTTTTGTATGCAACCTATCTCTCACCTATCTCTGCATGTGCAGATGCAGCTTTGCTCACTCGCACGCCGCTTATGTGGCCCAGTTCTTAAAAGGCCATAGACCAGTACCAGTCCTTGCCCTGGGGGTTGATGAGCCATGCTCTAAGACATGCAAATAACTATCCCATTATCATAGGAGGAACATCTGTGTAAGTATAAAAAAGGCTTATGAGGTGCCATAGGAGAACAATGAGCCATAAGATATTCCATTTCAGGGAACATAAATTAAATCTAAGATCTAACCTTATATATAGGGTTTAAGCTGAACCAAGATTTTAATTTAAATCTGCAAGGCGGTGATGGTGGTGAAGGGTGAAAGTGAACACCTTCTATAAAATCTTCTATAACAGGGCTGTCAAACTCCCAGCTCATGGGCTGGATTCATCACACACTGCCCATGCCAAGTTTAGCAAAGGGGGAAAAAGTCCCATTGTGTCACATGATGCCACCATGACGACGTGAGTTTGACACCCCTGTTCTATAACACCAAGACGTTGTAAGACCATAGAAGGGCATTAAAGCAAAAGAAAGTGTGTATGGATTTGGGAACTTACAGAAATATTGCTTTTAAAATGGACATGTCACAGCATGAAACGGACATGTATTGAGGCAAGAAAACCTAACTTAGCCACAAGAAGTCCATGTAAAGCCTGTGATACATAATTATTAAAAATAAATAAATAAGTCAATTTCCTTAAAGAAGATGATTAATGTATTTTTAATCTCAATCTAGGGTTTAATATAGGATCTTCCTCTTATATAACCATCACATTTTTTAAAAAATGTGATGGATCTTGTCCTTTAATAATCCAACTTTTCAGGAAAATTGAAGATTATTTTTATCCTGGAACTTAAAATAACTTTGGTGTTCAAGTCATGTAAATCATTAGATGGCATTAAGAATGGTTTAAGTTTCTTTGTAAAACTAAACCAGTAAGCCACCTAAAGTCACCTTATGGTGAGATGGGCAGCAAATAATTAAATAAATAAATAAAATATTTGACGAGTCAAGTAATTTTCCATTTTATAATCATCTAAAGTCATAGAAAAGCTAATAATTATATGTAAATATTACAATACAGACTGGTCATATCAAACATTAAAAAGATTTAATTTAATCTAAATGTTTCGGCTCATGCATCCTTCTGGATCTTAAATTAAAGTTTAGAATTCATTGGTGCAAGTTTCCTATGCTAAAAATCTAAAAGACTTTTTAAAATGTACAGTAGAAAGGAAATGGCCTCTGTCACTTTCTCTCAAGAAAAAGTTCAACTAACACACAATGCTTAAATAATTTGGGGTTAATCTTTGGTCATGTTTTAGTCTCTGAAACAGTATCACTTTCACAAACAAGACTCCAGTGACCTCCTTTGGGGTTCATTCAAAATGCAAGCCAACTCTTACAGTTAGACCTTCTCAGTAACGTTTCCATCCAGAGTTTCATGAAATATTCAGTCTATAGTATATATATTGTTCAGAGAAATGCAGACCTGGAATTATCTTTTTTTATTATTATTAATATATCTCAATGGCCTGGAACACTGACCTACTCTCTAAATCCTCCCACTCTCTTTAGCCTCCCTTATTTCATTCCTTTTGTGTGCCTTGCCAGCTGAGCATTTTTTTATGCATTCACTGCTTCCATTTTCTCGAACTCTATCTTGTTTTATTTTAATTATCCTTGTTTCTTGTACCTTACAATGATATGGATCGTTCAACAGCATAAAAAAAACCCAAGTCTATTGTATTATGTTTTCTATGTATCAAATGTCTCTGAAGTATCAAGCCAAATTATTATCAAATAAAGCTATATTATTTGTGTTCCAAGCTAAAGAAATTCACTTTCAAGAATAAAACATTTACACCAGTACAGATTACCAATAAACCTGTTTACTAATCCAAGCATTGAAATAGTGTCTTGCCATATAACAGTGGACAACATATTTTTCCAAAAATTTTGCTTACTGAAAAACATTTGGTGATTATGATAAACCCCTTCAAACTGAACACAAATATAATTTCAGAATGACTGTACATCATGTAGGAATCTTGAAAAATATGAAATTAACTGTTAATGACTCTAATATATTTAATAATATTTAATAATATATTAAATATTTAATCATAAATTAAATTAAATCATAAAATAAATTAAATCATGAATAGGGTTACAGGTGTTTTGCTGCTGATTTTCATTTATATTCAGTATTCAATACATCTTGCTGCAGAGATCAACAATAATCAACCAGTAACGATGCATTTCAGTTGCCCTGATACTGTTTTTCCATTGTAGCAATGTCCTAGTGAAAACTTTCACCATGCTTGTCGCTGACTGCACCTAGATTTTCTGGGGGGGGGGGGGAGGGAGTCCAAGTGTGAAGGCAGAAAATGAATCTTCAGTGACATACTGTACTTCATGATCCTGAATGCTCTAATAAGTTTGTCAATTAGAGCCTAGGTGGCGCAGTGGTTAGAGTGTTGAACTGCAGGCCACTCTGCTGATTCAATCTAGCGGTTCAAATCC
>JANHFL010007600.1:22232-54290 GCA_032468155.1 Oxyrhabdium leporinum
CCCTTTTCATACCAAACTGTACTTATTTCTAATAACATTCTCCCTGTTAAAAATTGTTAAAATATATCAATCCTTACTTCACCGGAAGATAGATTAGGGTTTTTAAGCCTAATCTATCTTCCGGTGAAGTAAGGATTGATATATTTTAACAATTTTTCCTCTTTTCCTTTCCAACACCAACAATATTCCAGCATCAGCAGCAAATATGGCCCCCTTACCAGGTTCCTCCAACCCCATGAATAAGTTGGGCCACATCTGGGCTACCTCATGAGAGCTACAACCGACCTTCACAGACCACCCTTCTTGTTCTCTGTTGACCCTGATATCGGTGAAGAAAAATTCCCCCGAGCTGAGAGGGTCATCAGGTTCTGCTCACCCAGGCCGCCGATGGTGTAGGTGGAATCCCCGGCCCTGAGCAGAACTGGCCCACTCTCTTGCTGGCCTTCTTCCTTATAGTACAGCTTGTAGCCTTGGATGGTGGCCATGTCTGCAAGCTCTTGCTGCCACTTCACAGTGATAGTTGTGCAGTTCAGGGGTTCTAGACGCAATTCGGGAGACTTTGGTGCTGGGAAAGAATGGATACGAAAGGTTCAACTTAAGAGCATCAGGGGAGTACTTACACCTTCATCTGATAGCCAGTCTTACAGCCTGTCAACTTCGGCCACATCAGTGGTTTGCCACCCTTTGATTTGATAAAGGGGGTGGGAGGCAATCCTGCCAAAATTAGACATGTTTATTTATTTGCTGAAACTATATGGCTGACCATCTCACAGCTCACCAAAAAACAAACAGATGCACCACATTCTGGCCCCAATGCTTGAGAAGAAAGCCAAGTCACCCTGGACTCTCTGGCAATCTTAGCAGCAGCGTTTTCTCCCTGTAACCCCCCTTTTCCTCTGGCTTTATTTGCTTTTTGCTTGTTTCAAACGAAGTCATTAAGGAAAGAAGAGCCACAATGTTGGGGAGCATCCCGTCTAAAGCCCCCTCAGTCTACACCAAACTGGCCAACCCCTGTGACCTTCCAAACCAACCCGACTCTTTCTCAGGTGGGGGGAGAACTCTGTTTAGACAGAATAGCGCTGCTACTCATTTGGAGGAATAGGAGGGGGCACCTTTGACGCTGGTGGCTTTTGGGGTGCGATGGGAAGTCCACAGAGAGGCCTCGCCCCAACCGACTTTTGTGGCAGCAGAAATGCGAACCAAGTAGATGCTGTCGGGCTTCAGCCCCTGGAGCAGGTGCTCATAGGTGGTGCCTGGAAGCTCCAGTCCCCGGACGCTGCTCTCCGTGCTGAGACGGAAGGAGAGGCGGAAAGCCACCACCTCCCCTCGCCGGTACTTGACCGGGATGGGCAGCCAGGAGATGAGAACGTCGGAGGGGGTTCTGCTGGTCAGGCTGAGCTCGGGAGCCCTCAGCGGGACTAAGGAGGCGGAAAGATGGAAGACAGAGTCAGCCCTTCCAAGGGCCTGAGGGAGGCTGCGTGCTGGATTGGAAATGGAGCGTTAAGGCACCGAGCAGACAGACAGACAAGAGAGAGAGAGAGAGAGAGAGAGAGAGAGAGAGAGAGAGAGAGAGACCTCGAGCCTCACCATGACCCACTTGGCCTATGGTGGTCATAAAAATGCAGACCCCTCCCTTACAGAGTCTGACCAAACCCAGGAGGGGGGACTAAACTCTTGCCACCTGCCGCCCCCCCCCCCCGGGGTTCTAGGTCTCTTGTGGCTGTTTTTTTCAGCAAGGAAGCCAGTACCATCTTCCAGTGTATGCCGAGTGACGTGGTCAGACATCTGGCTGGCCCCCAGCGGCATATAGGCCACAATGTAGAAGGTGTAGTTGCTGGCAGGGTCCAAGTCATCAATAATATAATGGGTGGTGTCATTTCCAATCACCACTTGGTATTCTTCATTGTTGAAGCCTGGAACACAAAAAGAACAGGCCAATGGTGGCAGCAAGAACACATTAGGAGGGAAGGCTCCCTCAGAAGCCACTAAACAGCACGAATAGGACAGAAAATGGGTGAGATCGAGATCAGAAATGGATTTTGGTCTAAAACGGAGGCAAGCATCTCCTATTCCTTAGCAGTATTCTGGGGAATTTATGTCTGTGGCAATTTTTGCCCAAATGCTGGATATCCGGCTTGGCCTACCAAAGGCCTCTGAAGCAGAAAAGAGCTCTGGACCCTCCTTAGCACCCGAAGCCTGACAGCGGCCTATCCACTGTGGAAACAGCATCCATGCACCCACACCCACCCAGCTGGAGCAGCATCAGCTCCTCCGCTTCAGAATGAAGGCCACGGGCTGACGTTGATTTTCCCACAGTTTTGAGTTAAATTGATAGCATTTTAATTAGGCATCAGCACCTCGCAAGCTTCCAATTAAAGGACTGTTAATTAGGCACAATTTCTGACCTGCCACAGAGGGAACCTGTGTGCAGTGAATGGCTGCGAGGCCTCCTGTGGCGCTGCGACTCCTGGCTCAGACCCAAGGGAGGAGAAAGCTGCTCCCCCCATCTTCTTCTTTCTTAATCACTAACAAGGCATCAGCAACAGCCCTGCTCTTCCCATCCCCACAATCACCCTTCCCCCTATCTTTGAAGAAGAAACCAACCTCCAGAGCAGGTCCTCTCATTTCTTTGACATATACACCAAGAGAAAGCTTAATTCCCACATTGCAGAACTGCTACCAAGGGGCCTCTGATGCACGCAAGATTATCTGGCTTGTGAGAAGTCTCCCACTCCATTTGGGAAGCAGAAAGTGAGGAGCCCTGCCCACCCCTCTCCCATCAATTAGGGCCCTCAAGAGCCCCACCCTGGGGCCTAGCTGAAGGCTTCTCAAAGCCAGCCTTCTGCTCTCACAAGGGTCCAGCAGATGGGGCTCAACCATTTGTTTCTGCTCCAGCGCTAAGGTCGGTCCCTCTTCCAGGATATGCGGGAAGCCCACCGTTACTCCCAAAAGAACTGTTTGCCATCAATTCTTGCACCCCCAAATGGGTCTTTTTCCCAGAGACAGACTAGTTAAATATAACCATTTGCTGGAATGAATCAATATCAGCTTTTCAGTCCATCATCCAACTAATTTATGCAATATTTATCTTTCCAAATATCTGGTGATCTTTTAAAAAAGTATTTAATAAATGCCAAAATGTACAGTATGATGAGAAGAAAAATATGGCTGCCTCTTCTAACTAGGCAGGATCTGCTGCTGAAAACCCTGACGGTCACTCAAATACAGAAGCAGCTCCACAGTTGGTCCCACATGGACCTAGAAGGATCCTGGCACCATGAGCAGCTCCAGTGCTGAAGCTCTCTTTCCATGGCCCAAAAGGCCCACAGCAGCCCTGCTCAACTCACCTTCCGCCTTCATATAGTGCACTGAATAGGCAATCACTTTGTCTGAATTATACAGTGGTCTCTCCCACGCCAAGAGAATGGCTGAGCTTGACATGGTTTCTGCATGGACATTGCAAGGTGCGCTGGGCCGGTCTTCAGAGAGAACCACCGTCAGGCGTGCCCTGGCAAGGACAGTCCCCTGGCTGTTCTCAGCCACACACTGGTAGATGGCATCGTCTTCAGGGATGATCTGGTTGATCACCAATTTACTGGAAAGATGAAGAGGGAAGGCATTAGAAGGGAGCCGAATCAGGCAGGTGAGAAGCAAAGGATGACTCAAACAGGCCAGTTCATAAGCATGTGACTCCACGGGCCATTACGTCTTGCCCACAGAGCGGTGCTGGGAAGCGGGGGGGGGGGGGGGGGCTGAGTGCTCCTGTCATGCCATTATTCTGCTCATCAGATTCCACAGAGGAGCAGCGTTGCTCAAGCACCTCTTGAGCAGAACCTGGACTGAGGGAAGGGCACCATTCCAGTTCTCCCAAGAGCAGGCCCAGTCCTCCTCCTGGGCTGCATGTTTGCCCCTCACGTGGGCAGGACCACCCATTCTTCAATATCCAAGCAGCTTGCTTCCCTACCTGGTGTAGGTCTTGATTCTGCCATTGGAATGGATCTTCCGGCCATTCTTCAGCCAGGCTATCTTGGGGGTCGGAACGCCTTCTGCCTGGCAGGCAAAACGGGCTGTACCAGCTCGGGGCCTGGTCAAGCTCTCCGGCCACTCCACAAAAGCAGGGGGGGCTGCAAGAAACAGGAAGCGGGATCCATTTCGCCTTCTCCCTTTCTAAAAACAGCCTCAACTGTACATCCCTGGGACCCAGGCCCATTTCAGCCCATTTCAGCCCAAGGCAGCCTGCGCAGCTTATCAAAACAGCCCTCTTTGCCACGGGGTTTGGCTTGAAAGCCCATCTTGGATCCCCCCTCCTGGCCTCCCCAATCCTTCAGCAGAAGAGATCCTGAGGCCCCATGCGAGCAGTGAGGTTCCGCCCCGCCCAAAGCTAACCTCCTCCAACTCGCTCCTCACCTAGCACCAGCAGTGTTGCCATTGCAGTGGTGAAGTTGCGTGTGCCAGGGATTGTAGCACGGCAAACGTATGCACCAGAATGTTGTACCTTCACATCCGAGATCATGAGGTTCCCATTTCCAAGCACCCGCGTGTTGAAAACATCAATGGACTTTTGGTCTGTTTTGAAAGGGACATTTCAACCGTCTGCCTCGGTTTGTGGTGCTTCCCACCCTGGGCTGCCTCGTCCCCTCTAAAATCTCTGTGAAGTAGAATCTCAGGCATTCACCCATATGTCAGACCTCTGGAGAAATGCCAGCAGACCCCTAATGCCCCTGATAGCAAAGGTTGGCCACTTCCCCACTACTGATACTATGCATCAGGATACACAAGGATTGCACAACCAGCTGATCTTGCGATGTTGAGGAGTATTTAGCAGAAGACAAGCAGTTTTTAGCTTTCTGCCCCGAATGGACTCTTTTCAGCCAGCATGGAGAGTGCAGGAGCTTCTGCCACAAGTCACAGTGAGATGCCCATCAGCTGGGAAAAGCTGGTCATGCCTACTATCTGCCACAAATGACCGTTTTCTCCAATGCAATTTTTCCTTTCCAACTCTGGGACACTGACTGAGAACTTCAAAGGGATAATTTCCCTTTTCACATGCCAACCTGTGGGCAGCAACAATGAATGTGGCACACTCAAAAGGGTTTCCCACTTATTCTCTCTCATGCAACCTGCAAGTGGTGGCACCTTTCATTTCCCCACAGCTGGAAGCCAAAGAGCCACCGTGGACCATCTACCACTCACCAAGGCGACTCCAGGACACAATTGGTTTTGGATTCCCGATGGCCACACACTCAAAGATGACCGTTTGGTGGAGAGAAGCTGTCATATTTTGGGGGCCAGCTATAATGGATGGCTTATGGAAGAGCTTCGTATTGGTAGCTGTTGAAAAAAAATGCATACAACAGAAATGTGTTGTCCACATACATCAAATGCGAACAATTTCAAGCCTTAGAAATGGAATTATGGAGGGAGGTACTTTGGCGAAGATTCTGGACATCATTGTTGCTGGCAGCAATATTCGAAAAGCAGCAAGATTTTCTGGATACCTGGAGCAACAGTGAGTTTAGCCTCGCCACTCCTCCGCTGGCCGACAACTGTTGTAGCAACACAACGGTAACTCCCTGCATCTTTTGGCTCAACGCTATAGATCTGTAGCACTCCGGATGGCAGCACAGTTATCCTGGAAGGGCAGAACGGCGGTAGGAAAGAAAGTCCACCTGTCCTTCTGGGGGTCTGCCTTCCCCTCCTCGCCAGGCTGGTTGGGCTGCTTTTGCCCAGAGCTAGGAAGGGGATCTCGGGGCCACCCCAGCCCTCCCTACAGGAATAGTCCAGGTTGGGGGAGGACGCAACAAGGAATCGACATTTTGGAAGGCAGAATCGTGTTCTCAAGTTGCACACAAAGCATGGCCACATTTCTTAAGCTCACTACTGGCTTCAAACCTCACCCTTTTGTTTTCTCAAAATCAAAACAAGAAACGCCTGTCTGAAGCTGGCAACTGCACCTTGAGTGGTGCTGCTTTTGCATTTCGGCATGATTGGAAAGTCAACCCGCAGCCAAGATGGGTGGCAGACTCAGGCCCCAGGAGACCCACTTGCATCCTTCCCCCAGCCTCCACTCACAGGACTATGGGACAGGCTGAAAGGGAGACAGCCCATGTCCCACCCTCTGAGGTTTAGAGGTGCCTAGGAGAAACCCTGAAACCTTACCTCTCCATTTCTGTTAGCAGTGCTGTCCCATTCACCTCCCAGGTGATGATGGCTGGAGGGTGGGCTGGGATTTTGCAGGCAAATCTAGCCACGCCCCCTTCGTGGACCTCTGTGGGGAGAGGCTGGACTTCAAAGGCAGAGAGGGCTGCAAGGAGGGGGAAGAGGAGAGGCTGAACCCCAACGGGGAAGGGATGACCTCCACTTTTCACTGCATTTAAGAAAGGCCAGCAGCACAATGTATCCCTTTATCTTGCAGTGACAGGCTCCAGTTCCAAGGAGTCCCAGGAGGTCTTTGAGAAGATGGCCAGGAGCCCCCCTGGGAATCAGCAGGCCACTGGGGCCCCTCTGTGAAAGGTGGGCTCCCTGCCCGTGCCTTCCCCCCCCCAGGAGCCTTATTAGCACTACTAAGTTGTGCCTCAATAAACTCCAATGCTGCTGATAAGAGGGAGCCTTATCAGCAAGGTCTTCCTGGGGTCAACTGAGCAGGCAGCAGTCACTTTGCCCGCCTGGAATCTCTCTGGCTTCTTTGCTGGGTAACCAACCTGTTTGCCCTCATGGTAAAGAAATGCACCAGTGCTCCACAATGAAGAAGCACAAAACTATGGTTGCAGTGCCACTCAGTTACAGAGAAACCCCAATGCCCCCCTGGAAATTCTGCGCTCTGCTCTCTTCACAAAACCAGACAGAAGGACCCCCTTTTCCCTTCAGGAAAGGGCTGCAAGTCCCATTCCCCCCCCCACCCCAATCCATCTCCCTTTCTGCCATTACCACCACACACGCATCCCATTACTCTCCTTGAGGGTCACTAAGAGAGTGCCATGAAAGAACATTTCCTGCAATAGAGCAAAGGAAGAAGGGTATTTGCTTTGGAGCCCCGCTTCCCATCCAGCAGTGCAGAAATCCAAGGGGGCTCTGGTCCAGAAAGGCTGCCCATGTGCAGCATCTCCTTAGTGCTACTGACACTGCAGAAATTGTCAGTGGAAGGAGGTTGTGCAGCGCCTCTACCGCTTTTCTCTCTCTCTTACACACACACGCACACAGGCACACACAGGCACACAGCTAGAGCCAGCCTTCTGAAAGGAAGGTAATTTAGAAGCGTCATGGGGCAGTAGGTAAGTCTAAGAGCTATGGCTCTCCTGCGGGAGTGGAGCTGGCGGGACAGCCAACGGGGACCCTGGGCCAGAAGAGCATCCTGGGAAGCAAGGACTCTGCAGGGACCCTCCCCACACCTTCCACCCAGCCTGCTCGGCTGCAACAGAATTGCCAGAAGTGTGAATGGTGTGTGTGTGTGTGTGTGTGTGTGTGTGTGTGTGTGTGTGTGTGTGAGAGAGAGAGAGAGAGAGAGAGAGAGAGAGAGCTGAGAAACACATGGATCAAAGCATTAAGGACTGGTTTTTCAGCATTGGGTTTCCCTTGGAGAGGTGTAGAGGCATAATAAATCCATCTTGCTGGAGAGACGGAACAAAAGCTTTCGTGGATAAAGAGGAAGGGGCATTCCAGATGCAGTAATGAGGGAGGGTTCCAGCCATCTGTCTCTTCTGCCAGGCCCTATTCATCACCTCTGCCAGGATAAATCTCAGCAGGGGCTGCTCCACGCAGGTCTAACAGCCACAGGAAGGCTGACCCACAAGAAGCAGGACGAGCTCTGGGGTGCCCCCCCAAATAAAATAGGGGAAGGAAACACAGTTGTGCCTAAGGGACACCAATGGAGGGGGTTGAAGGTTCCTTGGCACAGAGCACCCCACTCCCAGGGCCTCTCGGTGCGGCCTTGAGTCCTTTCCATCTCCTGCCTCTTGGCAAGAGGGGGGCCTTGGATCGCAGCCAGACTGTAGCTGAGACTTATGGAGAAAGGATGACTTCAGTGCATGTCAGCCAACTGACTCTCTTTCCCTGCAACAGGCAGCAGCCACATGTGCCTCCTCCTCCTCCTCCCTCCTCACCTTCCTTTACAAAGAGTTTTCTCCCCAGCAAAAGAAGGGGCCCTTCAGGAGGCAGGATGGCTAACTGCTGTGCCAGGAGAGCTGTGTGGCAAACTCTGGCTCCAACAGCAATGTGTAAAAGGGGAGGGGATTTTGAGCCCCCATATCTAATGTCACCCTCTGCAGAAGCTAAAAAGCCAACCAGCCACAAAGGCCCTCAGGCCAAGTCTGGAAAGAGAGGAGCCCACAGAGCCAGGTGGCGCTGCCCTGCTAACTGGCGGGGTTGGTCCCCCCCATGACCTTCTTCCTACACAGCAGAGTGAGCAAATTTCTCCCCTCCCACATCACAGCCTTCTTCTAAATTGCCAGAATCCAATCCTGCCCAATCAAGGGCTCATGGCCAGAGAAGGCAGAAAGGGCCTGGCCCCACAGATCACTGAACCCTGCTACCCACACCAGGCTTTTAAATCTGCACAAGTGGTCACTAGGTACAAATCGCTAGCGCAGATAGCAAAGCCTGTACCTGTTTAGATTAACAGAGTTGGAAGAGACCCTGTAGGTCATCTAGTCCAACCCCCCGCCAAAGCAGGAAACCCTACACCATTTTTGACATGGCAGTCCAATCTCTTCTTGAAAGTCTGAAGTGATGAAGCTCCCACAACATCCGAAGGCAGGCTGTACATCCTTTGGAAGGGCAGGGCAGGAAGCGCCCAGCGTCCGCCAGAGTAGGCATGTGGGTAGGCATTTAATGGGGAAAAATCTCCTGGGTGACCACACCGTGCAAGCCAAGTAGGGCAACATTGCAGTGGGCCTGGGGAGGGGGCGGGCAGCTTCAGGGGGCAGCATTTCTGCAGGGTTGGCCTCCCGAGGACAGGGAGAACTGCCCTCTTGAAACCCGAGCCGTCCATCTCTTTGTAGAGCTGGAGAAAAAGAGGCCCTCCCCCCTTAAATCTTCTTTTGAGGGCAGGCCAAGCTGGGCGGGGCCCTGGTGACCCTAAGCACCCCCCTCCTCTGCTGGACCCCTCCTCTTCTGAGCAGATGAATAGCCTTCCACAGCAATGCCTGCCTCCCCCCCCCAACAAAAGAATGTGAATCTGGACACTGGAGGGAAGCGAGGTCAGCTGCGCCGGCCAGAGCAGGACGAGCGGCTGCCTGGCGCTTCCAAGTGTGGCCTAGGCTTCCAGAGGTCAGCTGGGAACCCTGGCAACGCTCCCCCTGATCCATGAGAATGCTGGGTGCATTCACATCCCGGTGGGCTCCGTGTGGCCAGGCAGCTTTTGTCTCCCGCAACCAAACCAGCAGTCGGGGATGGGATGGGAGGACTTTAAGTCAAGAGACCCTCCTCAAGGGACACAGTTTTGCTTTGCCTGTGCATGCATTAGGGCCTAATTAAAACCGGCCTTTCCTTTGATCTACGAAGGAACAGGGTTTGTGTTGATATTGCAAGGGCTGAAGAGTAAACAAAGATAAGCATTAATGGGGTTGAAGAAGCAACTTCTTTGCAATGTTCTGAAGCAGCCATTTAGAAAATTCCTGCCCTGCCTCCTGTAATGGGAATCCCTCCTGTCCAGAGCACCTATTAGCCAACAGGCTAAGCAACACACAAGACTACCACCCAGCAGCGTTGTTCAGACTTTTGCCTCCAACAGATTTTGAATTACAGGTTCGTGATATCCACAGACTCAAATCTCTATAAGCAAATCAGGAATATTTGGTCCTTCCTTCGTTCAGGGTATCCTGTACTGTGAATTTTGGATTTAGTTTGGGAAAGTGAAAAACAGCTCCAGGCTTCTCTGGAAAACTAGAGTTGGAGATATGGAGGATGCTGTGGAAATGAGAACCCCAGAGGAGGAGGAGAGCCTTTGCTGGGGGGAGGGCTCTTCCCCCAACTACCCTCCCAGTGGAGGATAAGGCCCCTGTCTTCTATAGACAGCCCCCAGGTTTACAATAAAGGAGAGGCATTTTAAAGATTCCCCAGCACCAAACCATAAGGAAGGATCCCACTTCTCCACCGAATGGGAGAGTGCATGTGGGGTCCTGGACAGAAAGCTCTGACCTTTGACCTGGGTCTGGGGTAGCAAAGAAGCTGCTCACAGATGTGCAAGTGGGCAGCAGAAATCAATCCCTAAGGCAAGGCACCAAGGCCCCCTCCTCCTCCTCCTCCTCTCTTTTGCTCAGGGAGGGATGGGATCAGCTCCCTTTACGAAACTGCCTGCTTAGGTGCTGTACTCTGCTCAGCCTAAACCTCAAATGCAGCTTCTTCAGGGAGGACCACGGGACGCACCCCGAACCCTATCAAGCTGCACCCCGCAAAGGTCCAGAGATGTACAGAACCTTTGAAGGAGCCGAGAGGTGGAGAATATCCTACACCGAGCCTGGGAAACAACCCTAAATTGTTTTAACGCATCTTAGCAGAAAGTAAACACCAGCTGTCACTCAGTTCAAGACTCTCTCTGCTGCTCTCCCCGAAGGGGACCATCCGGAGACAAAGAGCTGCTCCCTGGTTAGCAGCTGGGCCTTTAGGGCTCAACACCAGCCCTGGAAATGATGCCCAGGGAAAGACTTTCTAGCTGGGAACAGCCCATTTCCATGCAGCAGCTAAGGCTCTCCAGACGTGGGAATCTGCCATTTGCTCTCCTCCTCCAGCAAGGCAGCCAAGGCCACTCACTGCTCCCTGACAGCTCCCTGACAAATGCTCTGCATACCAAGACAACCCTCTGCGCCCAATAATCGACACAAAGAGTGGCAACCCAACTGCTGAACTGGCACCTCCCACAACTGCCCCTCATCTCCCATGCTGCTCCACTATGGCTCACCAGCCACCACAGCTGGTTGCACACAATGCCCTGAGTCCAGCACAGACTGTGTGATGGCAGATTGTCACCAAGCAACGAAATAGTGGAACTTCTTGCTTGGGGTAGAAAATGCCCGCAGCCTCCCAAGTGGGTAACCATGAATGAGAGATGTGATTTCCAACAGCCATCATAATGTTGCAGACGAGACAGTGCTTAGGAAAACCAGCCAGAAGGACGGAATCCTCAAAGGTCCTGCTGGCCATAAGGGGAGGGGGGAACACAAGTCAAGTCTGCCATAAACCCAATCAGGCTGCTGGAATTTCTGCTCCCCTTAAGGCTGCTTCTTTCTGAAGAACGCCAGTAACAGCCAGAACACTCTGCTTGGGGTCCTGATGGTTTCTGATCCGCTCCTCACTTCTGCCAGCTTTGGCCCCATGGTAGCCAGAGAAGCACCTTCTTTGGCAAAGCCCAGGATTCAAAGGAGATCCTGTGGACCAGCAGATCTGCCTTCTACACCCAAGGAACTCCCTTCAGCCCCACTTTCCTTCCAGCAACCAAGCCTGCAGAGATGCCACTTTCTAGCAGTGTTTGCATATTGACCCAGGAGTGCAATGCATGGCTCTGAAGGGGTTAATGAGGAACATTTGTTCCTCATTTTGCTTGGGTCTTAGGAGCTGCCTGCCATGGCAAGAAGCCCATTCACAAGAGCTGGGAGGGCGGGGGAGGGGGGAGAAGCAGGAGCTCAGATTAGATTTGAGGATAGGATGGTACTCTCTCCTTGCCATTGAGCCCAGCATTCTCCTTACAGCATTGTATTGGCAGCTGCTTCACCTTCTTTCCCCAGCATTGGGTCCTTCCTTTCTTCCACTTCTTATTCTTTCTTTGCCCAGACAAAAGCCTTTCCCGGATGGGTGGCTGGGCATTGAGGCAAAAGCTTAGAATTCGGGATCGCTGTCTAATGGGCCCGTTGCAGCCAGGAAGCCTTTGCACCTTCCCATCCCTCTGTTGATCGCAGTGGGTGTGGCTGAGCACCCAAAACAGGCAACCTGGGCCTTCACTTAGGTGAAGGTGACTTGCTATGAGCCTGGAAGTAACCCCAGTTTAAAGCTGGGCCAGCAAAGCCCCCTAAGAAAAACTGTGCCAAATTGAAGCCAAGGTGGCTGTTGGGGGGGCTTTGCACATGTGGGCAGGAACTGTCAACCCAACCCCTAGCTTGCCTTCAGACATGCCCCTTGATGACTGATGCCCTGGTCCTGTGGGGGACCAAAAGGCCCAGCTGTTCAGCTGAGAAGCAGGGAAATGGGGCCAGGGGGTCCTTTTGGCCATTGCAGGAAGCCAACAAATGCAGAGGAGACGGAGTCCCAGGAACTCACAGCCCGAGGAGCAGCGGGAGCCATTCTCATTCGGTGAAAATAAGCTACGGGAGCATCCTTTTGTCTTTCAGCCTTATTCTTGTTTCACCAGCCAGACTAACCAGGATCTATTTATGTAAACCAGAGGCCAGGGACAAACCCTGGGTTAGTCTTCTGCAGTTAACATGAATGTTAGAGGAATGTTTAACTAGGCAAACTTATCCCCTGACTATCTGAGAGAAGTCAAATTGCCTGTGGGCAACTAGCCACAGAAATAGTTATTAAGGGGGGAAAGAACTGGTTTTCCTTTTCTGGACTTCAGGCTGCTGAGAAACAAAACAGTTTCCATTACCCTCTCCTTATTCTCCATGTCCTATAAAAGCGGTTGTGGACCTGACATCCTGTTTAATAGTTTGCATTAGAATTAAAGCGGATGCAACCTCCTTTCTGCTCTAACCTGGAAAGCTAAACCACAGCCTGAGATCATGGGGGGGGGGGGGGAATGCCTCTAATTACTGGTGCTCTAGGAGGGCTTGAATAACAAACAAAGGTTTGTATTCCAAAAAACCTGGAGGCAAAAACAGATAAGAAAGGATTTTCCTTCCTTGCCCAGAGCAACGTCCTGCTGCTCAAAAAGCAGGAAGAAACCAGCCAGTTCCATCCTTCCTTGAACTTCAGAAGGCAACTCTTGGAGGAAAAGGAATTCTCTAGAACTGCAATTCTCCTGTGCCTCCGTAGCCAAACCCAAACCAGTCAATGGGAAACCCCGCTTGATTTATCCTGGCTTGTTTGTATTGTAAGTTTCTGATGCTGCTACCAAGCTGGTCTTGGTCACGGGCTCAGGTGGCTTGAATAGGACTCTTTCAGGGACTGCCAGGCCTGTGTCTGGGGGGTACCTCCAGGAGGGGGGGTCCATTGCCACTAGTGGTGCATGGGGCCAGGAGCAAAGGGAGCAGTCCCCATGGGCTGGTCTCAGACAAAATGTTGGCCAGAGGGCCCCAGCCCTAACCCTCATGTTATTATTTATTTACTTATATCCCACCTTTATTATTTTTACCAATAACTCAAGGTAGCAAACATCTCCAACACACCTTCCTCCTCCTGTTTTCCCTACAAGAACAACCCTGAGAGGTGAGTTGGGCTGAGAGAGAGTAAAATGTTGTCATTTCTACATCTGTGAACAGGAATTACAAAGCCATTTAGAAATGTAGTAAAATAAATGAATCCGCTAATTTCAATCATCTCTTCTTCTGCCTGAAAAACAGCTGTTTGTTTGAAATAATTTTAGGAGGGTCTGCAGTGTTCCATGGGCCGGATTCTCATTTAGTCTGAGTCCTGCCTGCTGAAATACCAGGGAACAGGGGGCAACTTCCCCAGCCAAGCTAAAGACTGCAGATATTGGTCCCACTCAGCTCCTGTTACTTAACGGGGCAGGCAGGGCTAGGGCTGGCCTCAACTTCAAACATCCGATATTAGCATTTTACCCTCACTTGGTGCCTCACAAAGAAAACATAGAGGAGGAATCTCCCCCCCCCCCAATTATCCTGCTGAGTATTAGAAGCCATGCAATTGACTTTGCCCTTTGTTACGATCTTATCTTTGGGGTTCCCTGTAAAAGGGGAAGGTGAGGAAGAAGAAGAAGCTGTCTAGAGGTGAGACCCTCCTTTCCTGCCCACAGGGATGCAGGGAGGGCAAGCCAGCCCCTGGGGCCTCTGCAGAACTCTGCCATCCGCTTTGATGGGCTCTCAAGGGAGGAGAGGCTGCATTCCTCAGGAACAATTCAAGGCAATCACTGACTTTGCAGAGGAGGTGACATGGAAATCTCCACCCTGTGAAGGGGTCATCTGCTCTTTTAAACCTCATCCTGGCCACTTTTTAACCTTTTAACCCAGTGAATCCTTAATTTGCACCCGAATAATGGAACGGTTGCAGAAAGTGCAACAAGACTCCACTTTCTGGCTAACTTTCTGGGCTCCTCCTGGGCTGGGGCCTTAAACTCCATGGCAGATTAAAGTGTTAGATTTCCAAGGGCAGCACCCAGAGTTGTACTCTGAAACCAAAGGCGCAGGAAGGTGCTGAAAGGTCTGAACAAAGATCCAGGGCGGGGAGGGCGGGGACCCCCCCCCCAATGCTTCTCCAGAGGAAGGGAAGAGCAGGAAGGCCCCTCCTCCACCTGCTGAGAATGTGCGGGTTCAGCTTAGCTACAAAGAAGAAAGTTGTTTTGTTCTTCAAGGCTGTAAAGCCATCACAGACCAGGGGAAACTTTCCTCTCGGCACAAAATGCTGGAAATTCACCTACCCATCCCCCAAAGATCCTCGCAGACTACAGGCAGCATAGCTTAATTCTCATCTACTTAAAGAGTTTCAGCCTTCTCACGTTAATTGTAGAAGTTATGGACATTAGAGTTTGGCCATGCACTATTTTAAGCACACAAAGAAAAGACAATTCAAAACATTCAAACACTATCAGCCTTAATGCAGAGCTCCAAATTGTTGGAAAAATGAGGAATCACAACTATGCAACACCTCCTGTTTGATGTCTTCCAGACAAACCTAGGAGAAGGAGTCCCAGAGCTGCAGGACATCAATGAAGTTCAAGGCAGAAGACCTCAGGGAGCAAGACTGCCAAGCACCGCTGCTGGAGGATTCGTGGACAGGCGAACTCTGGGGTTGGCCACTGACACCCCAAATGTGTCTTATTGTGCCCCTGCAAAAGCCCTTCCCCTTCCCTGGTGCCTCTGAAAAGCTGAGGCAAAAGTTGGGAGGGGAGTCTCCTTTATGCTCTCTCGAGAGCACCGTGCTGCTGCTTTGCTGCTCTTCATTACTGAATGCCTCATACTGTCACCCCAATAAGGCATTTTCTCAGTTCCTGAAGGCATCGTATAAATGTCCTTTCACCCCAGTTTCCACAAGACAAACACAGCCCCTTTCTCCCAGCCACTTACAAATTTAGTAGAAGCAGCTCCCAGGGAAGGGGAAGATCCTGCTCAGAAGAGACACCCCCTCCCCGGAAAGGCCAGCTCTGTTGCCAGATCAAAGAGGGAGCTGTTGCTACTGGCCCTTCCCTTCGTCAACACCTTCCCCCTTTCCTTTCCGGCCTGACACTGCTGTGCTGATGGCAGGAGGGATAGCTCCCTGCACCCCATAGCTGGAGCCTGCTGCATTGCTTGAAAGGAGGGATGCTGGGTGAAGGGACCTTCCTGAAAGCATTGGCATGTCCACCCGTGTGCCCTTAGGGCAAAGAGTTCCCTGGTCATGGAGCAGATGGGAGAAAGGACATGCTGAAGGGCAGAAAGGGATTCCCAAGATCATTTCCTGCAGTTTCATTTGAGACACAAAGCAAAGCGAACACAACCACAAAATAGTGCCTTAGGACTCCTCTACCGAAAAGCGTGCAACCTCCATACCTAGTTTATTTTTGAATTATTCTGCACCACCACTTGGAAGTGGGGAATACCTTTAAGCTAAAAATGTAGTTAGAATAAAGACCAGGTATGCATTAAAACAAATGTGTAAAAACTGTCCTGCAATGATGGGGTTGCAGGCTCAATACAGCATTTTTTGCAACAACCGACAGGCAGATTTTACCCAGAGACCCTGAAGACATCTTTGGTCCCACCCACCTCATCTGTCTTACAGACAAGCAGAGAAAATAGCAATAGCACTTAGACTTAATGCAGGAAGACCGAGAAGTTAACCTATCACAAGATCTCACGGCCATTCTCTCTTGTGGAAGCACCAAGTTGGGCAAAGTAGCATCTCAAAGGACCATTCTACTTTTTACAGAATGTGGGAAAGGGCAGATAAACATTTTGTGGCCAAGCAGGGTCTTCCCGAAAGTCAGCAGGGGCCTCTTTTCTACCCTAAGGTCAGCCAGCCAGCCTGCCAAGGAGCTCTCTCCTCCTCAACAGCTCAGCAATGCAGGCTGAGGCTCAAATGCTTTGAAAGGGCCGCAGGACAGCAGTAAATCCACAAATACCAACTGACTACAATCCTTTGGAATTTTTAAAATTGATTTGTGGAATAAGCCACAAGCCATGACTCAGGGATGAGAAGCCAGGGTTCACAGAACCTATCTAGCCACAAAAAACCAACTGTGGTAGCACAGCATAATTTTTCAGGTGTTTAAATACTAAGCAGCTTCCCTTGTCATCAACTGTACGGATTGGAGTGCCAACCTTGCTGCCTCAGGAAGCAGCTGCTCAGAAGGCGGGTACACGGAGAAGCAGCTGCTCAGAAGGCGGGTACACGGAGAAGAAGGCCCAGCCGCTTTCAGAGCATGGCACACACCTGCTTCTTCAAAGCACCCCAGGACAGGTCAACTTGTCCCAAACCAGAGGCATCGCCTCCCTGATGTGCTGGAACTGGCCCTCAAAGGAAGTCACAGAAACTTACTTGCAAACGTGAGATGGGCTTTCTGGCTGAGAACAGCACCGTGCTTATTCAGGGCCAAGCACTGATAGACTCCTTCATCCAGCCTTTCGCCTGGCTTGCCGGTCTCCAGCTTGCGTATGTATAAAGAGCCATTGGACAGAGAGTGGATCTGTTCATTTTCAGAAACTTTAACTCCATTTCTGAGCCATGTGATGGTGATGGGGACCTCACCACGTGCCAGGCAGTCTAAAACCACCGCTTGCTTTCCGGCAACAGTCACATCTTGAGGCTGTTTCACAAAAAACAGTTCACTAAAGCTCCTTATCCCTAGAGAGCAAGAAGAGTAAAAGGTGAGCCGGAAAATATGCTCTTTTTGCCAGAGGCCTTTTACCCTGTTTTCAGCCAAACATCACCAGGGGCCACACTTTGGCCTGCAGCGTTGAACCCTCTAGGGCAGGCAGGGGCGTCCCCCCCCCCCAAGCGTCTCCTCCTCCAGCCAGCTGCAGAACCGGCGCTCCAACGCGGCAGCTCCTGAAAAGCGGGGCACCTCTGGGCGGGCAAGCCCTCGCTGCAAGCACGGCCGCCCGGCGGAGGGGCCCAGCCGAGCTCCTTTGTGGCAGGAGAGGGTGGGCCGCGGGTCGTCCATGGGGAGGCACAGAAAGGAGCCCGACGGGGAGGCTTTGCAGGCGGAGCGGGCAGGCGGCCGAAATCAGCGCGCGGCTCTCTGGGGGCCCAGCCGGCCCAGCCGGGCTGCTTCGCGAACCGCGGCAGGGACCGGGCAGCAGCGGGCGGGCGGCGCGCAGTCCGGCGAGGCTCTGGGCTGCTCCAGACCAGCCAGGCTTCCAGCAGGAGCGCACCCTACCCGTCGGGTCTCGCCAAGGGCCGCCCCCTCAGGCCGGAGCGCACGTGCGCCCAGCGAGCCGGCTCGGCAGCAGCGGCCGCGGCCTCTCGTCCTGTGGGTGACTGCCGGGCCGGGCGAGCTGGGTCAGATACGCGGCGCCTGGCCGGGAAGGGACTCACCTGGGAGGGCGGCGAGCAGGAGGAGGGCGGCGGCGGCGGCGGCGAGGTCAGGGCTCCGGCGGGGCGCCATTTAGCAGCGAGCAACCGCGGGCTCTTCGGGCATGGCCCTTCCCGGCCGGCCAGGCGCGCACGCCCCTCGCTCCCCGGGCCGAATGGCTTCGCTGGCGCGGCCGGCCTCTTGCTCCTCTCCGGCCGCGCCCGGACACAGAGCGGAGGCTGGCGCGCGCGGACAGACGGCCACACAAAAGCGGGGAGGGGCGCTGCGGGGCCGCCAGGGCAGGCCGGGCCGGGCGGAGGGCGCGAGGCTCCCAAGACGCGCCGCGGGTCCGGCGCTACTTTTGCGCCGCTCGCTATTGGCCGTCGGCGCGGCCGGGGAGGGGCGAGCGACCCTCTGCTCGCCCCTCCCCCCGAGGCCGGAGCAGGCACCTGAGGTCAAAGGCGCCGGGCAGGAGGCGCATCCCCGCGGTCGGGCGCGCGCATTGCCTGCCTTTCCCTGTCCGGCCGCGCATCTCTTGAATCTTGAATCTCTCGCGCAAAGGGCAAGAGGGGCCGCGACGGCCCCTCGCTCTCCGACGCTCGCCGCCTCTCAGCGCGGCTTCGCGGATCCCCAAAGCTCAGCCAGCCGCCCGGTTTGCTCCTTTCCCAGCCCGCAACCTGCAAAGGCGGCCTCCCTTCCCCGAGAAGCCTGCGGCGCTCGCAGCTTGGCCTTCGTCCCGCCCCGCATTGGAGCGGCTTTTCCCCGGTCCGAAGCCGAGGGAACGAGCGGGGGGACGAGGCCGCGCCTGGTCTGAGGCCGTCCGCCGCCTCCAAGCCCCCTGCCTGAATGCGGGGGAGGGGGGGGGCAAAGGCGGCGAGCAGGGTCAGCCCAAGTAAGTGCAACAGGTTGCAGCGTTGTGTAGCAGCCGATCCGAGCGCTGGGCAGCCGAATGGGGAAAATGGCCCCGTTTCCTGCTAGAGAAGCTGGGAGCGGATGGAAGGCCCCCGCCCCGTCCTTTGCAGTCTGGCCCCACTTCATCTTCTGCGCCCTTTGTGGGCGGCAGCGTTTCGCACAACGCCGAGGAGCAGCTCTCGCGGCGCGGCTGTGCTTGCAAGCCGGGGGGGGGGCGGTTTCCGTGATCTCCTCCCCTGCGTCCTTCGCAGCCTTTAGCTCTTTAACTGGCTCGGCTCCCAGGGTGACGGAACCTTCAGCCGAAGACTCTCTGGAGATTCTCCATCCTGCAGCTCACGGTTGTCCCGAAGGCGCTTTTCCAAAAAGGCTTGCTTTTCTTTCGCTTCTCATTCAACAAGCTTCTTCAGTTCTTGTTGGATGAGAAGCGAAACGATTTCAAAGAAAAAACCCGAAAAAGCCCAGGTGCCTTTCGAAAAGCACCGTTGGGATTTCCGCTGACATCCAAAGTTGCCGAGTAGGGCAGGATTGGTGGATCTAACAAGCGTAAAACTGCCCGATATATACGGTGCTTTGGAAACCGGCGCGGTTCCCTGGGTTTCAGGCGCCCCCTTCTGGGCTGGACTGAGCAGAAGATTAAGTGCACTGCTTGGATGTCCTCTGCCCTCTCGCGGAAAAGGGGAGGGATTGCAAAGACGTTGGCTTTGGGACTTCCAGCGTTGCCCTTGGATTGGGAAACCACCTTCAATAAAAGTCTGTGGAGATTCTCAAGTCACCCTGGTCACGCTTGCCCCAAAGGTGCTTTTCACGTCCGTCCTACCTACTCCCCCCCCCCCCGCAGCTCAGCGTTCTTTACTTTGGGGGAACAGGAGGGGTGTCCTTGAAGGATGGTGGGGGCTCCAAAACAGAACAGTGGAGGAAGAGGCCAAGACGATTAAGCCTCATCATTAGACAGCAATAGCATTTGGGGTCCATAATGCCTTGGAGCACTCAGAGGTTTACAATGTCAGCATTATTTGCATATTGCCCCCAACAGTCTGGATCCTCATTTTACCGACCTTGACCAAACACAGAAGGATGGAAGGGTGAGTTAACCTTGTGCCCTGTCAGGATCAAACTCCAGGCTGTGGGCAATTTTCCTGCAACACTGCACTTTAACCACTGTGCTACCAGGGCTCCTGGTTGACAAAACTAGAATAACATATTGAACAATTTCCACTTTTGTCTGCATTTCCACTTGGAAACAATTTTCCAAGATTAGGAAAAGCACCCAGCTTCTCTGCAGCAAATAGAAACCCCGGCCTGCCCACCCCTTCCCAGTATCACATCCTACGCTCCAAGGCCAAGCCTTGCTTGGCCATGGTGGTCTCTCCCTTTGGAAGCCAGGGGGTCTTCGCAGGCCTTCGGAAGCCATCCAGCCTAGCTCACTTCCACCTCCAATGCCACTTTCCTGGGGGGGGATGGGGATGCAGAGGTATCTCTCCCAGCCCAGGGTCTTCGCTCTTTCCCAAAGAGAAGCACTGGGTCTGGAGGTGAGTGGGTGCCAAAGGGACAGCGTCAGTTAGCCTGTGTCCACCCAGCAGAGCCCTCAGAGCCCCCCTCCCTCCCCAGGCCAAACAAGAATGGAGACCCTTGAGCTCCCAAGAACTTGCTTCTGGAGTCAAACTTCATAGAAAATGTTTTATTGTTCCTGAAAACATTAAAAAACAAATGTTGAGCACTTCCAATAAAAAAAATGAACCGAAATGCTACGCAGCAAGACCTATCCACTGTCCTTTAGCGGTCCAACAGACAACGAAACGCTCCTCGAAAGCTGGGCGACCGGGTTTGGGGGGGGGAGTTCATGGAGGGTCCAGGTGCGCCAGGAGTGGCTTCTTCACCCACTTGAGGAAGAAGCAGCGTCTGGCCAAGGGCAAACTTTGAGCCTGGCAGGATCGTGAAGCAAACAACTCCCCACGCCAATCTGGTTGTGCAGAACTGGCCCCGATCCAGCACAGGGGAGTGAGGGAAGGAGGGATGGGGTGGCTGACGAGAGTCTAACTAGCACGAACGAGGCAAGCCGAGAGAACATCGCATGCACATGGGTGAGGATGCACCAAGAGGTGAGGCAAACACAGACTTTTCCTGCTGTAAGATTCTCAGGTAAGAGAATAAGAGGAGATGTATCTCACTGAGATAATTTTGCTACATAAAACAAGCAACCTTTCCTTCGGGGACACCCTGCCTTTCCTGGTAGAGGAACAGCCCAAAGCCTCAAAACTGCCCTGATCCCAGGGAAGGGGGCTGCTGGCTGGGCCACGAGGAAGGACAACAGGGAGGCCTGGGTTGCGGCAGTGCTTAGCCCCCCAGGAAGGGCAGGCAAGGGAGAGTGAGTGGATGACCCCCTAGCACCATTAGAGCTGGGACGGGGGGAGCCCCTTCACCCTGGCGCTCGCGCCTGGGCCCAGCAGCTCCCCTGCCAATGTGCTTCCAAGCACTGCCATTTTCCCGGGAAAAGGAGCCAAGCACCAGCTACACTATTGCTGGAAAGGAAACGGAAGTGTGCGTTTCTGTCTCTGAGGCCAAGTCTCAGGTGCACACCTGGCAACGGAAACCCACTGCTTACACCCAGCACCCCAGCAACTCCACCTCTGTGTATCCCATAGGACAGCCCCACAAGTACTACTTGAGTGGGGGGTGTGGGGGTGTGTGTGTGTGTGTGTCAAACTCTACATGAACAATACGCCCAGCAGTGTGGGTCACTGTGCCTGGGCCATCTTGGAAAAAGCTGAGGCTTCCTCCCTGGCTGAGGACCACAGAAACAAGTGGCCCCAGCGCCCTTCATGTGCTTGTCCAGCAGATTCTCATGGCTGCAGAGGCTTCACAAGACGCACCTTTACGTGGGAATAAAGCCCGAAAAAGCTTGCTGAGACAGACCTTCTACGCCAGGGATCGGATGGAGTGGTGGTGGCTCCCAAGCCCCGGAGGGGAAGTGAAAGAGGCTTGGCTTCATCCCCTCTCCCTCTTCCCACTGCTGACCTGGTGTAAGGCAAGGGCACTGCCTCCTGGGCGCTTCCTCGTAAGGCAGCCCAGCCCAGAAGGGGATTAGCACACCTTGAACCGCAAGAGGCTCCTTGGGCTGGCTCACCTGCCCAGTCGGCTGCCTCGGGGCACCCTCTCCCCTGACAGGCAGGACCACCCCACCTTCCCTGGAGGTGTGCTGGTAAGCGGCTCAGAGCTGGCGAGACAGGGAAGCCATGCAAAAGCAGTGCTCATGGGACAGCTGCTCATCTGCTGGCGTCAAAGTGCCAGCCCCCGGGACCCCACCCCAGCGGCCCCCCCTACTTCCATGTGGGTGCTGGGAGGAACACTTCCGAGGACGGGCTCGGCCACGGCAGGCTTCCCATAGTTTCTACCATGGAAGGCCTCAGAAATTCACCCTCCAGTGTTAACAAGATTCCTCCTACTGGGCATGACTTTGTCAAGAAAGAACTGGCCAATTGTATCAATCACGGAAACACTAACTAGTTTCTGCAGAAAAATGTTCTTTTTTTTCAAAAGCCTGTGAGTTAGAGAAACCTGAATCACGGTCATTCTTGCATTCTAGTTTTTCATGTGAACAAAAAGAACTATAAATCCTGACAAACATTTTAGGGTAGAGTTGCCACGGAAGGAACAGATTTATTAATCGCAGGGGTTGGAACTAGTCTTCCCTACTCCAGGACGTTAAAAGCAGCGTTAAACTGTTTGCTTTAAAAACATTCTGGGGTTTTCTTAATATGAGCCACCCTGGGATAAAAGGTTTGGGCTGCTTCTCCTTTCTCGGAAGCCTCTCCTGCTCCTGCCCACAAATTAGCCCTTGATAAGGAGTTAACATCCACCTGACTGGAGTTGTGCTGATTTCCCCCCTTCCTATCTAACGCTGGCCTTCCCTGGCAACTGGCCAATGAGGGCCCCGCAGGGCCTTCCCGTGGAGTGGGTGCCAAGTCCACCATCCTTTGGGAAAGGCCAGCTGGAGACCATCTCCCGACCGAGTGACCTGGGAACGCTGGCCCCGGCTGCCTTTTCTACTCTGCGGGCATGTGGATGGGGATGTCTGCTCTCTCTGGGGTGCCAGAAAAGGCGCAGGCTCTTTATGCACCCAGAGTGCAGAAGCGCTTCCCGATCACAGGCATCGCGCAACCCATCCATGCACCCTCCCAGTTTCAGCATTGCCTCTCTGAACCCTGATGCCAATGGAAGGCCCTGCCGAGCAGACGGAGGGGAGGCTGGGTGGGGAGCGCTCCCTTCCTACCTCCCGATACCTTCCCGCAAAGGCTCTTTCTCCTCCAGAGGCAGCAAGCCGTGTTTTTCAGTAAGCAAATTTTTTAAACCTAATACTGGCTCTGGAGCAGGCTGCATCCTTCAGAAATGCCTTAAAAATTGGTTAAGATTGTATACACCCTGCTGAAGAATAAAGCAGCTGGTAGAGCAGTTCTTTTTTTTAAAAAAGTCACAAATTTTGTTTCTGCTGCAGGAGGCACTTCCATTAAGACAAATACAGGATGTCTTGTCTTTAGATTTTCTTAAATACAGTGTGCTACATAGATTTTATACACACATACACACACGTGTGCGTGTGTATATGTATTTACACCCACACGTATATATACACACATATATACATATATATATATACGCACACACTCACAAACATGTATACGTGTGTATACACACACACACACACGCACTTCTTAACCCAACATTTCCACAGCAGGATGGTCCTTACTCTCCATCCAATCGAAACCTGCAGAGGTCATAGAGCTGATGGACTCGTTGCAGATCTGCTGGAAGAGGGGGTCGTTCTTTAGCTCTTCCAGGGTTGCCTCGTCGTCTTGGCCCTGCGGATGGGCCGGATCAAAGAGCAGATTTGGGTCCAGGGCGTTCAGGTCGTTCATGCTCCCGGAGAGCTCCGAGGTCAGCCTCATGTCGCTGGAGAAGACCGAGGCCACGCTGGTCAAGTCGGGAGGCACTTGGCTGCCCTGCAGGCTGCTCTCCTCCAAAAGCTCCTTCACGGTGCCGCTGAAATCCAGCTGCTGCTGCTCCCCGGCTTCCGAATGGGCCGCGTTGTCCCCAGAAGCAAAGTCTGCCGGATCGGGGATGTTTTTAGCGAGGTAACCTGGTGTTTGGAATTCAAAAACGGACGGGCTGCACGGGGGCATGTTCTGGGCATTGGCACTTGGAAAGGCAGCAGAAGTCTCTAAAATCTGAGTCAGGTTCATCCTGGCGGTATAATTAGAGGGGAGGTTGTTGATGCCCAGGCCACGCACGGCATCATCATTCTCCGAGTCCAGCTTGCTGAGCAAGACGTTGGTGATCTTCTTGGAGCTTGGCTGCTTCTGAGGCTGCGGAAAGGCCGTCTCCATCATCACCGTCAGGGGCACCGACTGGCTGCGCTGGGCGAGGTTACTGGCACTTGGGTCTGCATGGACGTTCGCCAAGGTGGTGTGAACTTCCGGGGCGACAGGACTCCCAAAAGAGCCCGCCATCGTTCCAGAGCGAAGCACAGCCGTGACGGGGCAGACGGTGCTTCCGCTAAGATTCCGCTGGCGGTGCACGGCGGGACTGACGCTCCGGCATCTGAAATGGCCACCATGAGAGGAGCCAGTCCCTTTGTTATCGAGAGGAGCAGGGACGGCAAAACCTTCCTGTTTGTTGCCAACGGGGGAGACAGGGGTTACTCGCCCAAAATGGGGATCGTGGTGCCGTGATTGAGACTGGTAGGACTGGCCAGGGACAGCAAAGGCATGGGGCTTCCTGAAACGGTCTTCCACCGACTCCTGGTAGCCAGGCAGAATCCCCTGGCTGGTGACGGAGGAGCCCCCCACGCTGCCATAGCCGGCATTCATCCATTCCAGCTTGGTTTTATCAGGGTGGGTGGCCATGGGCCGCTGCATGGGCTTCACGGGACTGCTGGAAACCACACTGGCATCGTGGTAGGCCATGCTGGAGCTAATTGGGGTGAAGGCAAAGGGGTTTCTACACTCCACGGGGCTTGGGGGCACGCTGCTGCTACAGTTGGAGTGTGGGGTGCCGACAGGCGTGTGCCGGCTGCTCCCCAGGGCGCTGTCAACAGGCGTGGTCTGGGCCATCCTGGAGCACGGACTCTCCCGTGACACACCTTGCGATCCTGCCATGATTTCAGAGGTGGGCGTGGGCGTTGGGGTGGGCGTTGGGGTGGGCGTGGGCGTATGAGCAGGAGTGCTGTTGCTGTGGATTGGGTGATAGAAATGGGCACTGCTGGGGTGAGGGGCCAAGGGTGCCCCCTGAGCTGCCCCCTGATTCTGGAGAGCCATCCCCAGGGAGGCACCGTAGAGGTGTGAGGTGCTCAGGGACATCTGTTCCTCCATCAGCACCAGCTCCTCCACGATGCTGTCCTGGGTCAGATCGTCGTCGAAGGAGAAGAAGTTCTCATGGGACTGGGAGGCGGCATCCTCGAAGTCCTTCAGCTCCTGCTGCAGGGGCAACTGGCCAGAGCTCTGGCCAGGCAGGGGCTGGTCGAGAGGGGACGGCGGGACCCGATCCGGCAACGGCTGCCCAAAGGCTGCACTGCTCTGCTGGAACCCTTCTAAGTGCACCGGCTCCCAGGCAGACTTGGGCATGTCCTCAGAGTCGCATGGTCCAGCAAGCGTCATAACACTGATCGGGGGCTTGCAGGCCTCCTGGACGAAGGGGGGACCCTTGGCCAGTTGCTGCCACACGTTGGGGTTCAGGCCGCCCTCGGACTTAGAGCTGTTTCCTAGGTCAAAAACGCCTCCTTCCAACTTCATTTCCACACCTGCCAAGGAGGCAGCTGGGGACTGCTCCAGCAGGGAGTCACTGGGGGCAATGATGAGGTCAGCATCCAGGGGGCAGGAGGTCTCCAGGCTGATCCCTGAGGCTGCGGACTGGATTTGGAGGGCTGCCTGGCCGGGGCCCTGGAGAAGGGCAGCCGGACTCTCACTGTTAGGGAGAGGCAGGCCGCCCATCTGCTGAGCTTTCTTCGCACCGCTGGCCTTGGGGGCTTCTGCAGATGCCTGTCCCACAGAAAGTTTCTTGACAGGGGGGCCCTGAGCATCCACAAAGGCAGAAGGCAGCCTCTTCCGCAGGCCTTTTGGGCACCCTTGGTCGCCCGTAGTAGGTGAAGAGATGATGCCGGTGCCGGAGACATGCTGAGCGACATCCAAGGCGCCCGGGGGGGCTTCATGCGCCTGGGAAAGGGATTTCCTCTCTGAATCTCCCCCCTGGGGGTCACAGCTTGCCAATCCCAGACGCTCCTCAGCCTGGCCTTTCCAGGCCTCGGCTTCCACGGTCCTCAACTGATCCACAGGTGTTAGCAGGGTGACTCTGACCGCTTGAGCAGGGCTTGCATTCTCCTGGTTCTGCCGCAAACTCTCATCCAGCACCAGTTCTGGCTCCAGTTTGACCTCGACCGAAGACGGGGCAGAAGCTAGGCCTCCGCTACCGCCTTTGGTTCCCGGGGACTGGAGTGAAATCACAGATCCGTTCTTGATCTGAGGGACACTCCTTGGCTCGTCTGCAGCTCCTGAGCCAACGGCGGAGGCTGTGTGCTTGATGGGCGTGCCACTGGCACCGCTCGGGGCAAGCGAGATGGCAGTCATTTTGACTACGTTCATGTGCTGAGCAGGAACCACCGTCTTGATTGGGCTGCTCGTGAAGAGCACTGTGGTTGGGGAACGAATGGCAAGCGCGTTGGTGTTGGCTGGCTTTGGCAGGATCTGGGCATAGCGATGACGGGCAGAGCGATCTCCCACGGGACTGGCCGGCACATTCTGGGGAGTCTTTGGAGACTGCTTGACGGACTGCATGGGCTGAGTGACCACCTGGACATTGAGTGAAAGGACTTTGCCATCGGTCGAGCCCATCGGGCTAGGAGACGTTACCAACTGCCGGGATCTTGGCACCTGCAGGGGAGAAAAGGGAACACAAAAGCTGCATTCTGAGCTGACCGGTTTGCTTTCTTCTGGGAACAGAGGACTCCATGCTCTCCTCCCTCCCAGCCATGCAGGACTCTCCTTCCCATCCATCTCTTTGCCCTCCCAATTCTTGACCCAGTGTCTCAACCCACCTCTGACCACTCTGGAGTCACTCCAGCTAAACATCTCTCCAAATGGTGGAAGACGTTTCCTTCCTGCATAGCCAGGCGACCCTTCCGTGGGTCTCCGCTTGGTCCTGTCCTGACATTCAACGCTGTTGGTGGCAGCCCGCCCCGCCCCTCTCTCCCTCCCCGGGAGACTTACCGTGATAGGACTTGGCACGGCAGCCACCACAATGCCAATGGACTGAGGGGACAGGATGGCCGGGCTCCCATTTGGAAGGCTGGCAACCCCGTTGCTTGCTGTGCCCTCGGCCTTCTTGGCGGGGGACTCGCCTGGCAGGGGGGACTGCAGTTTCTGCTCCTGCTGCTTCTTCTGGATCTTGCGCTGCAGCTGCTGCTTGGCATCCACAGGCGAAGGCAGCGTCTTCACCTGGGGCTGGAAGGAGTTGCTCTCTGCCGTCGGGACAAAAGCTGATGGCTGGGGGATCCCCTTGAGTCCTGGAAGGGGCAGGCAGGGCCTTGACCAGGGGGAAGGCTCAGCTCGGCCATCGTAGGAAGCACAACAGGGCACTTCTGTACACTGTGCAGAGCAACAGGGCAGCCCATCCAATAAATCTCTCCTCTGCCATACTGTTAAGGAGCAGGGAGGTCCAGTTTGCTCATTTACATGGGCAAAAGAAAATTGGGCAGGCCCCACCTCTCCCTCTCCTCATCATTGCCCAGTCCAGCCGACCAGCTATGAAAGATGCCTGGCAGATCCCCTTACAGGCCCAATGTCTTCCATGTCCGAAGTGCCATTCTCAATGTCAGGGGTAAAACCGCACCCCAGGAATTAAGTTAGGCAAAGTTAGATGCCTTCCTGCTGCCCCTCAGGGGTCCCCGAGGAAAAGGCACCCCCCCCCCGGGGTGAGAGCGAAACTGCTTTCTTCCTTCTTACCTGCAGGGGCGCCTGCCATCACTGCCAAAGCTGCCATGGATTTGGTGCCCGTGTAGTGGCTTTTCACCAGGAAGCGGGCCAAGTCCAGGACAGAATCAAAGGGCTGGCTGAGCACTTTCTGAGCCCACTCGCAGACCAGCTGGCAGGCAGCGGACACAATCTCCTCATCGGCACTCTGCAGGCGCCCAACAGGCTCTGCTCCATCCAGCTGAGACCAAAGCACAAAGAAGGGCTGAGGAGTATGCTCAGGACTGTCCTACCCCAGCTGGCTGCTCTGCCCCCATCTCTGGGAAACCACCCCCTTTGAGGACAAAAGGAGCCCCCAGCCCCAGCCCTGAGGACTCCACCCCTCACCCAGGGAAACAGTGGCTTGAAACCGACAGCTTCAGACCCTGCCGTAAAAACTCCTACAGCAATCTCAGTTTTGGTCAGGAGGATTATTTCAATCCAAGTTTTATGGAAAGCCATTTTTTCTCTTGCAAATGTTACTGCCTGTAATTAAGGCTGCTGTCGGGCAGTACTTTGCATTTGTGTAAGACACAAGCACATGCTGCCAAAGTGTGCCTTGTCCCGCTGCAGTTACAGCCCCAGACCTCAAAAGGCATCTCCTCATTCGAAGCATCTCAGTGCAGGAAGGACTCTGGGATGCAGGCCAACGATTCTTTGCCAAATGAAGGCCGGCCTTCTTCTTTTAGAGCAGGGGTGTCAAATTTGATTTCACTGAGGGCCGCATCAGGGTTGTGTTGGAGGGCCGGGGGGTGGGTGGGCATGTGGGATGTGGCCCATGGCCATGGTGGGTGTGGCTGGAGTGGGCGTGGCCATGGGCAGGCATGACACGGGACTCATGTCAGGGCACCTGTGGTGGCCAGGTGCTAAGGCAGGACTTCCCTGAGACCCTCACTCTCATTATAATCTCCCTCCTTCCTTCCTTCCTTCCTTCCCTCTTCATTCTCCTTTCTTCTTCCTTCCCCTCTTTCCTTATTTTTCCTTCCTTGCTCTCTTCCCATCTTTTTCTTTTTCTTTTTCTTTGTCTTTCCCCTTTCCCTTTCTCCTTTCCTGTCCCTTCTTGCATGCTCAAATGAAAAAGGAGAAACATTTCTTTCGGGATTTTTTTAGCTTGTTTTGATAGCCCTCTGCCAACAAAACTGGAGCTGGGGGTGGGGAGCGCAGCCCTCCAAGCTCCATTTTCTCTAGCAGAGGCAACGCGGGCCAGTCCTTTGCTGTTTCCAGGCGGACCCCGTGGGCCCCATTTAAGCACCCCGCAGGCTGGATCCGGCCCACAGGCCTCGAGTTTGACACCCACCCACCCGCCTGCAGGAAGACCTGGAGGGCAGTGACAGAGCTTACCCCGTCTCCAGTTTTAGGGAAGTCCAGACTGGGGAGCGATGGCATTTGCACGAGTGCTTTCTTCCGAAGTCCACTATAGCAATATGTGATTTTAAACATTAAGGTGGTATCATCTTTCAATTCCCACAGTGCGAAGTGCTTTTTGCGCAGAAGCGCTGCCTGCCTGCGGCCACGGCCCAGAGACACCCAAAGCTCTTTCCAAAGGATATTTAGATTTGCCTCGCGTGCCCAGGCGCCGAGCTTTCATGTTGGGAAACACGTTCTTCATGATCTTGCCAAAGTCTGCTGCACTGAGCGGGTGGTAGCCGAGATTGTCACAGTAGCTCCTGAAACAAAAGGAGGGTCACAGGAGAGACCCCGGGAGACCCAGGGCCTGATGCCTGGCTTGGCCGAGGGATGGAGAACACCCCAAAACAAACAGGCTGAGAGGCGGGAAGATCTGGAGGCTCCGCAGAGAAAAGGGCAGCCCGGCACTCCCAGCGACCTCCCAGTTGCCCACAAGAAGGGAGAGACCTGCTTCGTCCAGTCGGCCACACAGCTCCTCCCCTGCAGTCCCTGCCACTGAAAAAGCTCCTGGGATCAGAGGGAATCCAGTTCCCTGTCCCATCGTCCCGCCCCCCTCCCCCTTTCCAGCAGGGAAAGCCCAGAAACCTCAGGAGGAGGAGAAAAGAGGGAAAGGTGGAAGGGCAGCCTTAGGAGCCTCCCACCAGCCCTCTGGGCAGAGCTGAACTGCTCTCTGGGCGAGGGTAGGGAGTTGGCACCGGGCTAGAGGCTGCCGGAGAGGGCGAGGGTGAAAAGCAGCCAGCCAGCACCTCGCAGGCGCCCTCGCCAGCCATGGACGGGAGACTCACTTGTACTCATCATACACTTCCTGCTTGGGGAGGGAGGTCTCCGGGTGTTCTTCCAAGGTGTTCCGGATCCAGGAAAGGGCGTGCACCTGTTGAGCGCGGCTGGAGGAGACAGACAGCTGATCGCTGCAGCAAGGAGAGGGGACATCAGGTGTGGGAACGGTTACATCATCTTCATCATCATCATCATCCCGACCTGCCTGGGCTCAGGAGAGGGGCAGCCTCGGTTCATGAGGGCCTTTGTCCCTGTGGAGCTCCCGTCACAGGAGCTGCTTTCCAATTGGCCTCCCTGTGGCCGAGGACCTCTGATGTTGCCACACAGAGCTGTCCCAGAGTAAAGAGAGCATGCTCCCCACGAAGCAGTGAGCACCTCTGCACATGGGGGAAGCAGTGGCACCGAAGGGGCTGAGGCAGGCTCCCCACGGAAGGTTCTAGTGCTTTCCCTCAAAAGGGAGGAGGCACTGCACAAGCCAAGGCACTTCGCAGGAGGCGGCCAGGCAGGCACTGAAGGGGGAGCGAGGGGGGGGGGAGGGCTGGAGGCCACGGAGTCAAGGAGAAAGCCTCCTTCCAGCAGGAGCAGCAGAGCTCAGACGCTCCCAAAGTCCTTCCCAGAAAATTCTCTTTCCATTAACCCTGAAGGGTTCAGGGTATTGCGAAACCTGCCATTTCTTGGGAAAGGCTTCTCACTACATCACTAGGAGCGAACCCCACTCTGAGGAGGCTCCATCCAAAGGCACCACGCCAAGCCACCCCAGAGGAAGCCCCCCGGCACAGGTGTAGTTGAGGAAGGGGCAGGTGCTCTTCCGATCCTGGGACACGCACACCCTTACCTCTTCTCGCCATTGCTGGGACCAGAAGGCAGTTGAAGGTAGAGGTAGAGTTTCTGTAAATCTGTAAACTTCTCAACTTCTTGCTAAACACAGAAGGAGATAGGTCACCACCTTGAGGCCAGCACTTCGAAGCCGCTCTTGTTTCCGCAACCTCTTTCCCGGGAACTTTCAGGGCAGCCCAGAAAAGCTGGCTGCCTCCTTCCCTGCCCTGCTGTTCCTCCTGCCCCACGGAGGTGTGGGCCTTTGCTGTCTGGAAGCTCTCAGCCAGCTGGCACATGGAAACAAGCCAGCAGCTCAGCAGAGGTGTTCGCTATGTCAGCCACTCTTTCGGGACGGGGCCTTCACCCAAGAAGCCTAACGACCCAGTCTTTGGAAGTCCCAGTACCTGGCACCAGCACCCGGGGCAGTTCTCATGACACTCCGGAAGACCGTAGGTAAGGAGCCCCAACTAGAAATGCCCCATTTCCAGCTTTTACTCACCAAAATGCAGTCCACTTTAGATTGTACAGCTTTGCTAAAGAGGGAGGGGGGAAAGCAAAAAAAAAAACAAAAAACCGAAAGTTAATACGCAGGGTCATCATCAACCAGTGCACATCATAAAGTCTCTGTGAGCACTCCAGGTCGCCCAACTGCTCTCATGGGAAAAAGACCCGGAGTTTTGACAGAAAAGCAAAAGGTATCTGAGGACTGACAAGTGGAAGCAGGATTTGGAATTCCCTGCTTTAATCAATCAGAATCTTGAAGAATGTTCTATACGTATCCTTTCCTCTTTAAATGTCTTTATTTGAGCAAAAGGATTTAAGGAGTGGGCGTCTCCAGGCGTGTTTAGGGAGGCTTGGAGATCACTTTCAGTGTGTGAGGAGCATATAATGTTAGACACGGTGACCCGTGCTTTCCCAAGCGTGTAGGAGACCAGAAGAGGAAGAATGCTGCCAAACTCCGGACGGCTCAGCTCCTCGGGAAGCCTCATATCCAGAGAGGAGAGGCAAGACGACTGTCACGAGCGGCCGCTCCCTGTTTGCCGAGAAGCAGCCTGGCCAGGAATGGCCCAGCTAAGACGGGACAATCCACAATCCACCTTGGCTGCACATTCTCTGGCTCAAACCTCCTCTACAGAAAGCAGAAAATACCTCTGATCCAATTCCTCCCCTGCAATTCTCACCTGGGGGAGGTATCCAAATTCCCTCCGCAAGGAAGGGCACTGCAAAGCTGCTGCCCCCTCAGCTTCCTCTCCTTAGTCAACTGAAACCCATTCAAAGCCAGCCAGCTCCCTGACCATTGCCTCGTCTTGTAGCAATGAGTCCCACGAGCTATAATGGTGCATTCTCTGTTCTGTTGGTTCGGCCTCACGCACTTCATCTCCCTGCTCTCCTGAGCACCCAGTTTCATGCTAGTCCAGCCCTCAGGCTGCAGGCACAGCCGCCTGATGCTGCCGCCGCCACCCAGAGGACTCTCACCGGCACCCAGGGGGTGCAGGGAAAGGCCAGGCCATGGCATCTAGCTTGGGGGCGCCCCCCCCAAAACCCCCCCCCCCC
>JANHFL010007601.1:693-12420 GCA_032468155.1 Oxyrhabdium leporinum
AGCCAGGCGCGCCCTCTGCTAGGCCTGTTGATGTGTAGCCGAGTAGCAGATCAAAACCCCCGATCTGATCTCGGGCACCTCTGGATAAATGACGGAGAGACGCAGGGCTGGGAGATCAGCCCCCCCCCCCTGCCCCCTCTGCAAAAGTCCCTTAACCAGCCAAGCAGCTACGGCTACGTGACCAATTCCAAAGTCAAGTTTGTAATGGTGGTGGACTCTTCCAACACGGCGCTCCGAGACAATGAAATCCGTAGCGTAAGTCTGAGGCATCTCCCAGAATCCGCTCTGGGGACAGAGAAGCCCTTTGGCCATTAAATACAGCGGAGGTGGTTTCTTTGCAGATGTTCAGGAAATTGCACAGTTCGTATACAGACGTCATGTGTAACCCCTTTTACAATCCTGGGGACCAAATCCAGGCTAGGTGAGTTTCTCAACCTCAGCTTGAAAGGGGGTGGGCTTCAACTCCTAGAGTCCCCCAGCCAGCCAATTGAATTAGTAGTGAAAGAAAAGCCCGACTAGCTGTCCCTAAGAGAGCCAGAGGGTCCTTGGTGCCTGCAAGAGAACCCAAAGGCTGACAGTAGGGGGAGCAGGGGAGGAGGAGGGGATAACTGCCTTTCACAAACCCAGGGATTCCTGCATTCTACTAGCCCCGAGTTGCTTACTTTGGGCTTAGCAGAATACCACGATGCCTGGTTTGTATCCTAGAACTTACTGCATAATGCAAGTGATACCCTTCCACGCTTGCTATCCGTTTGCTAGATCGCAGAGACTGAACGGGGCAGAACAGGGGTATTCATTAGGGAAACGTTTTGCATAGAGAGCTACTGGTTTTGCTTAGTCTGCTCCCAAGTGGGGCTGTTTGGCTTTGCATATGGACCGAAAGGGTCCTGGGCAGAAGAATATGGAAAAAGCCAAGGCAAGACGTCGGCTGGGGAGGGAAAGGAAGCAAGTGGGCTAGCAGGGCGACCGGTGCTGGCAAAGCAGAACAGTGCCTAGCAGAGAGCTGCACAAGGGGAGAACTGGCCTTGTATTCCTAAATTAGCTCTTCTGTCAGGTCGGGCTGGGCGGGGTGATCTGGTTCCTGCTTTAAAAGCTTCCTCTCTCTGCATTTCAAGGGCCTTTGATAACATGGTGATGTCCATGATGGTTCAAGTTTGCTGAATCTGCCTCTTCTACCAGCTCCTTAGGCTGAGAAAACCTGCCCTGCCCTGAGTTGTTTGAAGTTCTTCTCTCCTTTGCTGCTATATCCTTAAAATAAACTCCTTTGCTCAGTCCGTCTGAAGTGTTTGCAGAGCTACTCAAGGGGCATGATGCCCGGAATAATAAAAGAGTTTTAAGGGCCCTTGGAGGACTTTTAGTCCAACCTCCTGCTCAAGCCAGAGAACCTTTACCATTCCATATAAATGGCTGTCCTAGAAGAGGGAGGGGCGCGGATTGAGAAATTCCCATCCTAAGACTTTGGAGTAAATTTATAGCAATACCTATTTGGGTTGAACAGCCTGGCTGAGCTTCCATTCCAAGGCCAGCCAAGACATTTTGTGGCAAGAAACAAAGAGATAGTCTTCCTTTCGCTATTTGAGGGCCAGAATGGGATACTGCATGCTTTCCCTTTCTTGACTGTGGCCTCTGAATGCATTTATGTCAGAATAACAGTTGGAAGGGACCTTGGAGGTCTTGTAGGCCAAGCCCCTGCTCAGGCAGGAAACCTTATACTATTTCATACAAATGTCCAATCACTTCTTAAAAACCTCCGGTCTTGGAGCACCCACAACTTTTGGAGGCAAGTTGTTTCACTCCTTAATTGTTCTGTCAGGAAATTCCTCCTTAAAATCCTTTTCAATGCCTTTCCACATTGTAAGTTAGGATGTCAGAAAGCTAAGCTAATTCTCCCTCCAGCCTGCCTTTTGCTAAGTCTTGTCTTTAATAATAACAATAAAGCCACGGGGCAAATGCCATGCCCAACTTACACTGAGGAGTGAATATGCAAAGGCTGCTATTTGCCCAGCTCAGCACCGAAGATGCCAGGGAGACGTCTGTGGGCAGCCACTCTGGTTGTAAAGCTTAATTTTCACTAGCAGGACCATTTATTTTATAAAAAAGATAAACGTCTTACAACATGGAACTTTATCACAAACTACATATCTGTTCATCGATACATTCATTTTAATATAACCCTCCTTTTTCATTCTGCTTATTTCAACCTCTGCCAGTTTATTATTCATGTAGGGCCCAATGCCCAGGAAATTGCCCCGTGTAAGATGCCCAGCCTTGTCCGCCCTGGCACTTCCAGGCCAGCTTCACAGGGTCTAACCAGGAGACCTTCCCCCCCCCCCCTTCCTTAAATGCTTTCAGCAGATCAGTCCCATCTTTTCACTTGCAAAAATGAATATATTTTTTTAACATGGTAAAACTCGCTTCCAATTTCTCCAGTGCTCAAAGAGAGAACTTTGTGGCATAATTTACAGATCCGAGGACAAAATCCACCTTTTTTTTTTTGGTCTGCTGCAAGAGAACTAAGGGGAAAGATCATTTCAATAAAATGTGAACTTGACTAGTCTATTTTGACAAAATTCACAAGTTGCTATGCTGACTTTTCGTATAAACTCCACAATGGATTAAAGATAAAAGGCTTTGTTGGGTACCGAAAGCTGCATTGGCAGCAGTAATTGATGTACCAGGTTGTGCTGGGGTAAAAGGTGTGCAAAAGAAGATTGCGGCAGGTTAGCCCTATAATAAAAATTCCTTTATACTTACTTTGAAGAAACTTAATTTAAATTAGTTTAAAATGAGGAGCAGGGTGTATCGGCATACAATGACCTGCAATAAATCCCTGGGAACCCAGGACTCGCTGCTCTCCTCCCAGCTGCCTGCCTTTTGCAGAAAGTCCCTTTTTCTGGTCCTTTCCAAGCTGCACAAGCGAGGGGTGTTTAAAAATGCGCACAAAGACCCTCAGGATGATTGCAAAAAGGCAGGACAGATGTGCTGGTCCACACCCGTATTGCCAGTCCCTTGTATACACACACACAAATCATAACAGGCTGCTTGTGTGACTGTGCCTAATGGGATGCAGAGAGACCCCAAATTTGCAAAAGGAGAGAACTGGATGGTTTTACATCTCCTCTCCTGCAAGCCCAACCAATTTTTAGTGAATTTAACAAGAGGGCCTTGGAGGTGGAGGCAGAGGGGATTAGATTCTGCAACCGGACAGGCTGGTTAACTGCGTTTTGGTTGAGTGCCCCCCCCCCCGGCTGACCTTCCCATAATGGCCCAAATGAAGGGCTTTAAGCATCCAGGCAACAGAGAATGGCAGCCTCTGCTCCCCTGATATCATAGCATGGAGCTGCTGAAGAATGAAAAGGAGTCCTCACACACACACACACACACCCTGCTCCAAGCCAGGCCAGCAAGATTTGGGTGCCTGCTCCTGGCTTCTTTGCCACCCATTGCTTTGATTTACCAGGGAGAAGAAGGAGTGGCTGCTCTCTGGACAAATGGGACAGTGGCTCCTCACAAATGGCTGACAAGTAACAACAAATACAGATAGCTTCCTCTTCCTCCTCTCTTCCCTTCTGAATTCCTCCTGGTGTGTAGCTCGAGTTGTCTCCTTTGCCAGCTAGTAAGGCGTGTACCAGGCAGATATCCTCCCACGGCCCCTGGAGGAGAAGAAGTGGGTGCACAAAGCTCCGGGCATCAGTTTTATCATCCTCCCTTTAGTCCACCTGCATCCGCATCCCGGGTACAGAAGGATAATTCAGGAGAAGATCTCCACAGTCTGCTTGCTTGTACAGCTAACCACCCAGGGAGGTGGCACTCCAATCCTCCCCGAGGATCTGAGGTGGCTTAACCACTGCCCCATATTGACAAAAGCAGAAATGTGGACTTCTGCAAGACCAGGATGGCAACTGTAAAACTAACAAGGTAGAGAAAAACAAACCAGAGGAACAGAAGGAAAAAAATGCTAGTAGCAATTTAAAAACTAGAGCTGTGCTGCGATTTGCAGCCAGATGAGAAGTTTGGGCTTCCTTCCAACACACAACAGTTAATGGAGTCAGGATTCTGCCTCCTCCCCCTCCAGAAGGATAGTTTCCCAGAAAGGGGCCCACGTTGCCCACTCACCTGACTACTCTGCCACGGGGCCTGGAGCGTTGCTCTCCACAGAAGCTGGCCTGGTAAGGTAGGGCTCCCCGTCCTCGGAAGCGTCCCCTGGAACCACCGCGGTCTGTGGAGCTGATCCCTGGAAAGTTGGTTCTTTTGGGCAGCACCTGGTGCCAAAACAACATGGCTCCAAGGAGAGCCAGGTGCGGAAATAAGGCAGGCAATGAAGAGCGGTTGCACCGCAGCTCATTGGAAGAGAAATTAAAGTGGGTCAGCCTGTCAGCATTACGGTGCCAGCATTAAGTGCCAAAGAAGGCTGGGTGGCAGGTGGCACAGCTGCATCATGGTGTGGAAACCGAGCCATCAGACATAACACGGTTTCTCTGCGCAGGGCATACAGTGTGAATCCTGACACTATCTCCTGAATCTGAGCTTATGGATTAGTGTTACAATGCTTAAGGCGAAGGCATCTTCTGAAGCCAGCCAACTCAGTTACCAGCCTTGAATTTATCTGCCCAGCTATAGGCTTCCAAAATTTCCAGGAAGGGCACTAAGTATTTTAAGCGTGTTCTGAAGAAATGTGTTTTTAATGAGCCACTTGGGAAGAGAAACTATGATGATGACAGAAGTTCAGCTCGGACAGCACTCTGCTTTTGAGAGGGAGCAACCAAGGACCCCAGGGAATTTTCAAGCAGGAATTGGGGGCCAGAGACATCCTCTATCCAGCAACAACAACTGCTAATGGTAGGATCCTGCACCAGAACAGGCCCCCACGGGGCTTACCTTGATGATGCGGCCTCTGAACGTCCCTTCATCCAGGTCCATGGCTGCTTTGAGAGAGCTCTGGTCAGCGAATTCTATGTAGGCATACCTGCAAGAAGAGAGGATGGTAAATAAAAATAAATAAATAGAATGCTTATCGTATTTTATGTTGTAAGCTGCCCGGAGTCATTGGATACGAGTGGGAGATAAATTTGATAGATAAGATAGATGATAGATGGATGGATGGATGGATGGATGGATGGATCAGATAGCCCACCTGCCGTAGGAAATAAAGGCTGTGGACCAACCTAGGTAGGCAGCCCCTTCCTTCCTAACCCACTCCCCATAACAACCAGTCACTTGCCCTTTTGGATGGCCTGAGAACTTGTCACAAAGGATAGTCACTCGGTTGATCTGTCCACAGCTGTTGAAGTAGGACTCCAGTTCTTCGGCAGTTCCTCCATAATCTACCTGTGAAGATCACACTCATGAACTCTGGTGTCCCTTCTTTGAGAGCCCTGTAGCCTTGTCAGCATCCAGGACTCCACTTTGTGTAGTGATTTACAGACCCAAGACATCAGGGAGTAAATTCCCACAAATGCAGGCTCTAAGATCTGCTTCCTATCCCGGGGAGAAAGTAAAAGCCAAAAAGCCCGTAGGATCCGAAGGGAAACCAGAGTACCAGAAGGGTGTACTTAACAAAGCTGGTAAACAGGCAGCCCGCTTACTACTCTGCATTAGCACTGTAGTCTCCTGGCTAACGTAAACGCCAGACTCTAAATAAATAAACAACTGGGAGAAAGTCAGAAGGAAAGGGAGCACCTCTCAGACAGAAGCCCGCTATTCATTGCAGATTCTGACACGCCTGATTTAACCCCTCTTTCTTTCTTACATTTCCCACATAGATCGAGCGCTGGTCAGCCTCCACTTTCTTCTCGTTTATTCTAGGTAACAGAAGATCTGCACAAGAAAGACAACTCTAATAGTTAGGGTGGGGCCTTTTCAGCCTAATGCCCTCCTTTGCCAGTCTTTGAACATGGTGCCTGGCAAGTTGAGGAGTTGTAATCCTCCTGCTGTTATTTCCGATAGTTTTATTTCTTGAAGCCTCAGATCAGAGCAGCAGGCCACACTTGAGGAAGGGCCCAGGGGCAACCCCCGTTGGGTAGCCCTGCTTGACACGAGCCGTACCTGGGTCTGTGCTCACAATGAGGGACTTTGCTTCGTGCTGCAGCTCCTGAAGCCATTCATCCTTCTCCATTGCGCGGACTTTGGCTTTGATGGCCTCCAGCTCCTTCACCCCGAGAGAAGCCAGAGTAGAGGTGGAACATGAGAAGCCCCCCTCTTCCCCAGGCACAGAGTTGTCCCTGGAAACAGCCCTTCCCAGCCCTCCAATGATGCTGGTTTTTCCAAATTCCCACATTCTCATCCTGGCAAGAAGTGTAGACCTGCCCTCATTCCCCCAACGTAGGCAGGGGAGGTCTAGGACTAGCCTTGAGGAGACCTTCCCATACAAGGGGCTCCCTCCAAGCCGACCAGGTCTCAGGGTAAGACTCACGGGGTCTTCTGCCTGCTGAATCTCTTTGTTGGCCCCTTCCCCAGGACTCAAGGCCAAATCTTCTTCCATGTTTTTCTGCCAAGCAGAAATTTCAGCTGCATCCCAGGGAGAATGGTCGATGTCGGTGGCAGGAGGTTCACACCACCAGGATCCAGAATCAAGGAAAGGATGGCTTGGAGAAAGTCACATCACCAAGATTAGGTACTTTGCCTGCCTAGGAGGGGTCATGGTGGATTTCTTCTCTTTCCCTAGCCTCGACAGAGCAGCGTACTTGCTCCCCATCCACACTGCTTCCCTCAGTTCCCCACCGTCTCTAGGTCCCCCTCATCTCATGCCCACTTGGGGGTCTGGCATCAGTGCCCAAGAGATGGAGGGAAGCATCTTGCCCCTTCTCAGCTGGGGTCTAGTTCATATGAGGAACAAGCCTTCCAAATATGCGTGTTTGTTGAGAAGGCTTTATCAGTTGCCACGCTTCACAAAGTGTGTGGAATCCACAAGATCACAACAGCAACTACCATGCGGGGGTTAAATCGGGACTGCCTTTCAAGCTGGGCTTGCAGATGAGCCAAGAGACCGTGGGAGACTCTTTGCTTTCCCTGTGACCATTCCTAACCTTGCCTCCAAAAATATCTTCATGGCTCCCTGCCTGCAAATTGCTGGGGAATGGTGTAAGACCCAGCTTATGCTGTGAGAGGGCCAAGGAGAAAAGCTGGGCTTAAGGACTGTTTGTTTTTGAATGCATGACAACAATGGCTACGTTGCTAGTTCAGATGTGGCCTTGGGAGCCTAGGGGTGAGGGCCACACTTCGTGCTCTCCAAGAAGGTCGGCTCCAGAGCCTTAACATGATGCATTCCTGGAAGTATCCCGTTGAGTTGGGCAAGACTTGCTCAGGCAAATACAGAGCCTCATTGTAGAAGTAAACTCAAAACATTTTGCTATCTGTGCCTTACGCACAAACACACATCAGTGCAAACCATTGAAGCATAACCCCTCCTAATCAGTTCTGCCTGTCTCCAACAGCAAAAGCCGTTAAGTGCGCAATTGTTACTCTTTCAAACTGGTAGACAAGGGCTGAATTCACTATTACACCAAGCCATGGCTTGTGTCTATGGCTTGTAACCCTTAAACCTTAGTTTAGACCCCAGCAGTTACCAAAAGCAACAAGCCGCTATGTTTTCAGAGTGAGCCAACATCCAAACTTTTGGGACTCTACCATGAAGGATCCTCAAAGGACCCTCTTAATTACAAAAACGAAGCCCTTGAAGAGGAGAGGTCATGTTCCTGCAGACAAGGACAGTCATACCTTACCTTGCCCCAAGTCCAAACATGATTACTCACACCTTTTGGGCAGCGAACCGTCGCCCGTCTTCCCCACCTCTCAAGGCCAGGCAAATTTGGAGGAAGCAACAGCTGAGGCAGAAACTCTGGTGCTCCATTTGATCTCTTTAACAGCCAATCAGGTGCAGCATTTCATCCACGAGTGGGGGGGGGCTAGGCTAGCAGGGGAGAAAGAGCAAACAAACGCCCTCCATCTTAACCTGAACACAAGGGCTGTTATTCCTAGCAATTCATTGATTTACACCCCTGTCTTTCCTTTGAGGAGCATCCAGACAGACGTCTGCCCGTGGGAGTCTGTGCAAACGGAGTTGAGGGGGAAGCGCCCCTTAGAGCCCCGGGAAGGCTGCTGTGGGTCAGCGAAGTCACTCCTGAATCAAGGGAGCAGAGGTCTGACTCGAAGGCTGGGTCCACACCTGGTCGAAGGTCTATGAAAGGCTGATCGAATGGGGCGCAGTTCGGGCCTTCCTGCATCTCATTGAGCCAGACCCGACCAAAGCCTTCATCTCGCACATCCGGGATCCCCTACCTCCCGCCGGACTTCAGTGGCTGGACTTGGCCTAAGACGGCTAGTTTGAGTCTGGCTTAGCGTGCTGGGCGAAAGAAGCCTCCCCCACCCCTCTGCTGGCTCCTTAAAGCCTTCCCTTGGCCTGGGAATCTGGCTGGACCACGAGGTCGTTCTTTCATTTCTTCTGCTGTGCTGCGCAACACAGGAGAACACGGGACACAGGAGAAATGCACCCAGTTGCGTGATATTAAACCATCTTTATTACACAGATACAGAGTTAAGAACAGACATAACCTGAATCATAAAGTTTACATCTTCCACGGGTCAAACATACAGTACATTTAGAGAAAGCAGGAAACCACAAGGGAAAGGGGGAAAGGAGAGCATGCCAAGAGAAGGGCTCCCCAAACTCAACCCTTCTACCACTTAGTCATTTCTCTGGAATGGCCACAGAAACCCATAAACACCGGGGTGGGGGGTGGGGGGAGGAAGAGGGGACCTGGGTTCTCTTTTGCTTTTAATTGGATTTGCTTAGATTTCTATGATCTTCCTCTTTTGACACATCTTTGCAAGCATTCACACACACACACTCCCGTCTTGGTCGGAACAAGCAATGTCCCTCCACGTCCTCAAAGCCTTTGATTCAAGTATTACACAGTTCTATGCACCGTTAGCTCGCTGGGCACCCTGAGAACAGTGCTTCTCCTCCACCCTGGGGAGGATGGGGGCTCGTTTCTGCCCTACAACTGGCAGCTTCTGAGTCTTTTGGCAGAGATGCTCGAGGCCGGGGACCGGACCCAGGAATGTGCCGCCTCTGACCCGAATCTAGCCTGCTTTCCTGCCAGGAAGAGAGCTGGCTTGAAACTCAAATGAAGGAGCACTTTGGTTCTCCAGAATTGCTGGGCTGAGCTCCCCATCCACAAGAACTATGAGGAAATGAACGAGAGCCACAGAGAGGGATTGCAATCGTGTTCTCCACCCCTGATCCTGAACCCGAACTCGGGGCTTGGGAGGGGGGGGCGGAAGACAATGTGAGGATGGGCGACGGATTGGTTTCCAGCTGATGAGGTTCAGCCAAGCCTTTAAAGCTAGGTTGGTGCCGGGGTTATTTTTCCACCAGCTGCTCTGGGCTTCAACTTTCCTCTTGTGCTCCACTCTGGGCAAAGGTTCTATCCGGAGAGGCACGAGGGAGGACCCATCTGGTCCCAATGACACAGCTGTGCAGAGCCACCACATGGGAAGAGCATCTGCTTCCAGGAAAATGGGGATGTGACCTCAGTCCACTCCCACAGCCCTCTCCCTTCAGGACAAGCCAGCATACTCTTCCCACATCATGTTCTCACAGGAGGAAGCCATCACGCTGGTGGCATCCATCCGGTCTCCTGAAGACCCAACCGATGAACCACAGCAGATCCTTTTCCTTCCTATTTGCTCTGCAGGGAACCAATCACTGAGGATCAGCAGGGGAGAGGTACGCCTTCCTGCCATTGTACCAACTGCAAATTCAGCCCACGAATAACAGCGGCCCCGTTGGGTAACCCCACTAGCGAGGCCCATCTCCAGGCCAGCCTCTTCCCAGGAGAAAAGATAATCTTCCTAGCAGAGAAGGATTAGGAGATGGAGAGCTGCAAAGAAGGGAATTCAAGGGCATCGTAAACTGAGTAAGCGGGTAAAGATGAGATCTCCGTCTCAAGAGTTGGTAACTTCCATTAGGTGGAAGCGAGCAAAGAAGGACGGGGCAAGAATCACCAACCAGCTAAAGAAGCAATGCATCCTTTGATCTACCATGAAATTATCGCTCGAGAAGACAAGAGCAACCTATATTTACATCAAACTTGGTTTTTTCACATGGCACATTCGGTACCAACCGCCTCCTGTGGATCCTCACAAATAACCCAAAAGGAGCAATACGAGCAAAGGATTCGCCGTTTCCCATTTTTCAGAGATTCTCAGGAACGACACAGAGCGCAACTCACAGATGGATTCAACGGCCTGTCAAAATCCCTGGGAAAAGTCAACTTGGAAATAGCTGCGTGAAGTTGATCTGAGCCAGCTCAAAAGGATGTACAATTTCCCACATTTGCAAAGTGGCCTTTTCCTTTTAAAAAGATCACTCTGCTTTTAAGTTTGCAACTGGCTTCATTCACAAGTAAGAGTTTGCAGATGGGGTTAAAGGCATTCCTAGGCTGCAGCCCAAAACACCCTTGGTCAGATTAGATCCCTCCGAATTCATTGACACTTAATTCAACTGCCACATTTACATCGGCGGCCAATTCAGGCCACCGTGTTGAGTGAAATCTAAGCAATAACATTTTATAAAATAGCTCTAAGGATTGGGAGACTTATTTGAAACTCTGGCAGAGACATTCCCTTCTCTTCCCCATTTGCTTTTGATCCGCATGAAAACTTATTTAATTCTTGGTATACTGTAAATTCCCAAGGATTCCTGCCTGCCTTTGGGTTCCCAGTGAGTCAAAGGGAGAAAGGGGGAAAACTACGCAGCCACTGCCCAGAAAAAAAGACTGCTGACATGCCAAGCAAGAGACTGATCAGCCAGCGCAGGATGGCCATAATCCTCTCCCCCCTTTATCCATCACCTCTTTGAACGTCAAGATCCCAACCAACACAGGATCAGGACTCCGGGGCTTCAGAAGTGCAAGCCAAGGCAGTTCAAAACGAACCCATAATCCACATCACACAGCTCCATCTAACAGAGAGATGAGCCCCTTGCAAGAATAACTCAGTCATTTTGGTGAAGGAAATGCCTCCACATGTGGGCAGAGGGGAAGAAGAGGTGTTGAGATGCTTGAATTCGGAGAGAACAGAATGGCCAGCAAGAAACGCCCTGAACTGGGGATATGACAGAGAAAACCCTGCGATGCTCCGGTGACCTCGCTCTCTTTCCCCGCCTGACTCTTTCCCAGGCTGGAGTGGGGCCAGGGTTGATGTGAGGGGCCAATCAAAAGTGGGGAGGGACACAAAACGAAGGCAAGAAATGCCACGGAGGGACACCAGCTCTACGGGCAGTGGCTACAGTAATGGTAGCACCGTCCCATTTGATGACCTCTAGAGGTATTGGACTACAACCCCGATGCTCCCCAGCCAGAAAGGCCTCCAAGAACCCTGCAGGCCAAGCAACCGGAAGGGGCAGAAGTTGGACAAGGCTGTTTAAGGGGGATAAAAAAGATTCCTTGAGAAAACTCCGAGTTCTGCCCTTCTGGAAAATTACCTCTTCTCATGAGCACAGCAATGTCTTGGAAAATCCCAATTGCTACATACTTTAGTGGTTGTCCATTTCCTTTATTTGGCAAAACCTCTCTTCCTCCTCCTCCTCCTCCTCCCCATCACCACCATTCCGGTTATTAGCAATATTTTTGGAACCTTTTGCAAAGACTATTTACATTCACATTAAAAGTACAACATTTCTGCCCTGAACTCCTGGCTGGGCCATCCCCCCCTCCCTGCAGCCAT
>JANHFL010007601.1:12520-24137 GCA_032468155.1 Oxyrhabdium leporinum
GGAGGGAGGGGAAGGGACCCAGTGAGAGATTGGGGAGAAGAGCCAATGAAGAGACACCGAGGCCAGGGTGACTCTTGGCCAACCTGGGACCCAGTCTTCAGAAGAGGAGAAGAAAAGGTAGACGGCTCTTGGTTCTTCGGGTAAAAGTCAAGAAGGAAACTGCCAAAAAACTGCCTGGGAAGATGGGTGGATGATGGAGAGCAGAGGGGTGGGGGACAGAGGAGGACAGATCCAGGTGAAGGACAGAGACTTTCTGCCCAGGAATCAATCTAGCCAAGGGCAGGCGGGCAGGCAGGGGGTGAATCGCACAGGTCTCTCTGGAACAGGCTGCGTGGCGGCTGTTTGACACAACGGCTTTATATAAAAGCACAATAGCTTTTTATAACCCACCAAGCAAGGGAGTTCATAGAGTCATCTCCGCCTCACACTTTCTCTCTTCTCTCTCGGTCACACATATACGCACAAGCACACCTCCTCACACGCACAAAAGTGGTGGATACTTGGTTTTGTTTTTTGCTTTATTCTACGGAAATTTCTCCGAACCCCGCGGTCGCACGTCTGTCCTCCTCCAGGGCGACGTCGGAAGAGGCCGAGGTCCGCGTGCAGCGAGGTCCCCCCCTCCCCTCCCCTCCCCCCTCCAGGAACACACGGGAGTGGAGCTGCCGCAGCCTCTGCCCAGCGGTGGGTAGGAAGTTGCAGAAAGAAGCGGGCCTCCTCTGTTCACAAAACCCTAATAAATAAAGCCTCCCTACTGAGGAAGGAGAGGGAGAAGTCAATCGAAGGAGGAAAAGGGGGGAAAAGGAAGAAAGAAACTTTGGCAGTGGAAAAAAGTTTGGATTCTTTTTTTTTTTCTGTTTTTGGATTTCCTTTGGAGCAGAGGTGAAAATGGTATTTCTTGGCTAACTAGCAAGGTAGTTTACAGGTAAGCTTCCTTCACTTGGTTTTGTGGGTACTTTTTGGATTTTTTTTCTTTCTGTTTTACTTAAAGCCAAAGAGTTTGATGTTTTTATTGTCTGTTTTTATTTTTTTACAAAAAGGAAAAAAAAAAGGCTTGCTTTTTGTAACTGAAATCCACTTTTCCCTGCCTTCTTCTGCCCCTTCCTCTCTCAGAAGAAGGGGCTCTCGTTCTTTTTTTGTTTTCCATGAACGCCCCTCCGGCAGGAGGCGGAGGGAGCCTCGTCCCGTTTCTCTCCCCTGTCCCCAAGTCAAGAGGTGGGGATACCTGCCGACGCCTCATCCGAGGAGGAGGAGGAGGAGAAGAAGAAGAAGAAAAAAACAACCACCCCCCCTCCAATTCCCCCACATCCTAAGGGTGGGGAGTCTCCCGTCGTCAGCACCGTCTTCGAAGAACGGGCGAGGCTCGGCGCTGGCCTTGACTGCTTTTAAAGCCGGGTCTGAGGATTCGTGAGGATTCTGTCGTAGAGTTAGAGGTTGCTCTGGAGGTCACACAAGTGTCAGGTAGCTGAGGAGTTGCCCTGAATGCAGTTTTCTGGTTTGTTTTTCCCCCGTTTGGACAGCAGTGGTAGCAGCAGCAGCAGCAGCAGTGATGGTTCCCTTTTGTCTCTGGCCTAGCGGGACGTGGTGTCCAACGGGGCTGGGGTGGCCGGCGTGCCAGAGCGCGAGACGGTGGCAGAGCCTGGGTCGCTCGAGCTGCCTCCCAGGGCCACGCCAGGGATGGAACTGCTCACGGCCACCCCGTCTGGCTGGGCGGGAGCCCCGGGCAGCCCAGCCGGGCCGGAAGAGCCCGCCCCGACAGAAGACTGGAGGCTCTGGAGGGTCTGTCCACAGACGTGGTGATGCTTCTCCCAATCTTTGTGCTGGCAGAAGGAGCCGCAGTAGCGCGCGGTGTTGCATCCGCTGCAGGTCTCGCTGGCCTTGCGCCCGCAGTTCCAGCAGCTCTGCAGGAGAAGGCGAAAGCACAGAGATCAGCGCGGAGCGAAAGACAAGCGTGGGGGACAAGAGGCGCTCTACTCTTCACCAGGCACCAGGCGCACGGTCCGTCTCTCCCGTGGCGGATTCACAAAGGGCTGTGGCTGCGCTCCAGGCTGTGCTCAACTCCTACCGCTTAGGACAAGGCCAAACCACAGGGGGGGAGCCACGAGACCAACACACGCCTGGCTCCGAATCATGGCTGCTTGCAGCCCGCTACTCTGGCACCCGGCTCCAGGTCAGGACTGGAGAGAGTCACTACCTCACTGGAGTCCTCCTGTTGGTTAATGACGCTCAAAGCGTCCTTGGAGGCTTGGCGCTTGGCTTCGGCCAGGGCCCGCTCCATCTTGGCCCGCTCCGTAGAGATCAGCTCGTGCGCCTTCCTCTCCGCGTCCGAGACGGCCTTCTGCAGCTCCGACATGGCCTGACGCTTCACCTCGTTCACAGCTTCTTCTGAAAGGCAGAGCGCAGGGCGGGAAATCTTAGAGGGGCCTCAGGCAGGGCAGTCACGCCAGGAAAGCAGGGCATTGCTGCTCTGAGGGAGGTCTGGGATCTTCCAGAAAAAGGCGGGTCGCTCTGCGGCCCCTTGCACTGCCCGGGGTCCCCTTCTGGGGCCCTTGCAGGCCACACTGAGCAGGACTGTTAAAACCGGCAGCTGGTCTCAGGCGAGAAGTATAAGAACTGCAGTTTAAACTCTAAAACAAGCACCACACCGTCAAAAAACGGATCCCACCGTTTCTACCCTAAACAGCTTCGCCCTCTTTGTAATTCACTCTCACAGTCCCTCCCCAGGGAGACCGTCACAAGCAAAGCCACCCAAGTGGCATTCACACAACAGCCCCCACCAGGTGACTGACTAAGCAGTTTTCAGGCTTCGCTCAACCACTGTGTTGTAGCCTGTGTTTGCCCAAGATGCTGGCTACAAGAAAAAGCTAACTGAGGGTAGTGCTCAGCTAGTAAATCTGTTGCATGAAAGGAGCCCCACCAGCTAGGTTTTTAACCCGCACGATGAAGGGGGCTGTGCGAATTCAGTGGCAGAATCCGTCAGAGGAAAGAGGCAACTTTAATCCCTCCTCACATCCTGAGGCGGCCAGCCATTCTCCATCAGGTTTAAGCGGAGATTGCATGGCACCCTGAAGGGACCAAACCCCTCGCCCCACTTTTAGTGGTGGGAAAGCAAGGCTGGCCACTGATTCCTCTGCACCATTTTCTTGCTGGGGCCAGGGGTGAAGCCCATCAGAACACAACCAGCTATTTTGGATAGCTACACCGGGGGGGGGGGGTTCCCAGCCAAAGGAGGCACCTGCCCCAGGGCCCTTCCTGACTGAACCCCACCGAAGTAGCATCGGATGGGACTTTGCGTGCTCCTTCCCTCTCTCATAAGGGCTGCTTGCCTTGGCCAGCAGAGCAAAACTCCCGCCGACGTTCTGCAGAGCCCTGCGTGAACAGCAGTGATTCTCAACCCTCTGGGGGATGTGAGGGCAGCAAGCTGGCTGGGGAATTCTCGACGTCCGCTCATCCACCTTAAGTTGCTACGGTGGATGACATTGCTTCAAACTCAACCCGAGGGCAGTTTCATCTGGGGAAGCAGGACCGAACTGACCTGCCCGAGGGATACTGCTGTCCTGGGATTGGTCAGCAAAGGGAGGTCTGCAGCTGGACCACCCACCAGAGTGAGTAGCTGTCCCAGCTCCTTGGTCGGGATGATGAGCCAGAGTTCCAGCGATTGCTCGATTCATGGATTTTTTGTGTGCGGCTTTTGCTTGAGTGACACAAAAGCCAATTTTCTACGAGAAGCATTTCTTCACTTCCCCCAAAACTCACCAGCTTTTCTCCAGATTTCTTCCGGCATGTAGCCAGACAGGGGCCTGGATACAAATTCACGATGAGCATCTGGGGAAATGGCAGAATGAGAAAAATCTGTTAAGAAGCGTTGAGCGAACTGACTTGTTATTTATTGCTTTGAAAGACTTGAGCATGGTCAAGCTTGTGTTGTCGGCACCCCTGATTGGACCCTGGAGAGTTGGGGGCCGGATTGTGGCTGCATCTGGGGAAGCGTCTGCTTTGTGACAAACAGCCAAGAGGGCGGTGGGCACACAAAAGCACCTGCAAAAGGGGGGGGGAGGGCAAATACCATGTGAGGATCTTGGCAGCAAGGATCAGGGCCCAGCTCTGTTGAGCTCGGAGGCTGCAGTGCCCAGAAGCCAAGTGGATGCCAGGGAGCTTGGAAGACCAGGGCACCCCAGTGGGCAGCAGAGTGGTGCCAAGAGGGGATCCCTCCTAACAGCCACACAAAGACCCTTGCCCAGGGTGTGACCCCATGGATTTGTGCAATCCCCTTGAAGCCATCTCAGTCGGTGGAACACATCCAGGAATTGAGGCCCAAGACCTCTAAGAATTCATTCTAGACTGACTAGGTTAGACCTTACACTAAGCCCAACCTATGGCTTGCTTTGGTCAGCCTTAAGGTGGTTTAGCCCAGACTCTCTGGTTGGCAGAATGTGGGGGAAGGCTTGGCTTGCTCTGCAAACCCAGCTGATGGTGGCTTATTCCTCAAACCACAATTCAGACCACACAAAGTGGGCTTTTTTTCATCAGATGCCCCAGCAGAAGTTGAGGCTAGGAGAATGCAGGAAAGTTTCCTCTCCACACACTCCCAGTTTTTAGTGCACCCATGACAGATGGATGGGGGGTTGGCGGCCGAGTTGTCCTCTGCCTCCCCATTCTCTCCCCCCCCCATCCCCGGTTCTTCCGAGAGGCCCCGGAAGTGAGGGCTGTTGGAAAGGCCCAACTCCAGAGAGCCCGTGGCAGGCGGAAGGAGCCCCCTCCACAGACAAGAGCCTGTTGAGAGGGGGAGGAAGGCCACTCTCTGGGCCTGGAGTCAAGGGCCTCCGTCCAGGTGGCCCGAGCCCGCCTCTTCCCTTGCAGGGGTACCTAGCAGTGGCGCCTCCAGGTTGGCGGTGCTGTTGGGGGGGCGGCTGTTGGGGCTCGGCCCCTTCTTCATGTCTTCAGCGTCGCTGTAGCGGCGGATCCAGTGGTTGAGCTCCTCACGGTCAGCCTCCTGGCAGCGGCGCAGAACGGTGAGGGACCGGCGTGTCTTCTCCACCATGTCCATGATGCAGTTCAGGAGCTGCAGGGAGGAAGGTCGCAGGTGACACCTGGCAGCAGCTCTCCTCGGCCCAGCCTGCTCTCCTTTTCCACCCGTTGTGCAGGTTTGGTACTCAGCTACTGACTGCGGTTAGGTTTTAGGTTTCCTTGAGTGTTTTGTATAGTCACTGTGTTTACTCATACTTTTTATTGTTTCTGATGTTTTTAATTGTCATGAGCCTCCCAGAGTCACACTTATGAGATGGGCAGCCGTGTGCAAATTCGATAATAAAATTTAAGACCGTTGTACGTACATTGTTGAGGTGTTTCCACTCTTCGGCCCATTCTCGCTCAGTCAGCCGATGGTCAATCACCTCCTCTTGCCGGGAACTGTGGACAGCTGCGGGGATGAAGCATCATGAGTGGAGTGGAGGGGCAGGACCTCAGCCCCTCCTGGAAGCCACCGGCCCCTGGGGAACCAGGGGCCATTCGCCCACGTTCCTGTCGGCAGGCACAGCTTCAGGGGCAGGGCTGGAGGATGCCAGGGCTAGGGCTCTGTGGCTGCAGCTGGCCTCCCCAAGTCAGGCGAGGGCCGAGTTCCATTTGAACGAAATTTTAAACCAAATTTAATTCATGAAATAGAGCCGGAATGACTACTTCCTAGGTGCTTTGCTATTCCTCTCTTCCGTCACATTTAAAGAGAGGGGTGTCACAAGCACCTCTTTGCTCTGGGGGCTTGCGGGTGGGTGGGTGGGTTTCCAAGACCTCTGCTGTGCCGGGACATCATCAGAGGCGCCCTTGGAAGCAAAGACCCCGGTTGTCTGCGCTTCTTCTCTTTTTGGGAACCCGCCCATTAAGCCCGCTTTTCCCTGCTGGACCCCTGCCCACCTTTGCTGGCCTCCCCATCCCCCCCCCCACTGCTCCCCAGTGCTCTCTCTCACCCGCTGGCCGGGGATGCTCCCGAAGGTCGCGAGGATCCTGAGGGCGGTAGGTGTCCCGGTAGCGATGGGCCACAGCCATGTCCTCGAGGCGGTAGTGCTGGGGGGGAGGAGGAGGGGTGGGGTGGGGCAGCCCATTCGGCTGATGGCTGAGCCCGTTGCTGGGGCTGTACCGCTGGGCAGGGCTTAGGGTGCAAGGCCTTTTGCTGAGGTGCTCGGGATGCAGGGAGTCGCGGTCCAAGCCATTCTCTTTGGTCCTGTGCCGCAAAGACACACCCCACGGTCAGGGCGCTGCAGAGAATTTGCCAGGCTGGCCAAACAGAGCAGGCAGTGCCCAAGGTTCCCAGGTTCACGCTGCCTCTGACTGAATGGCAACCTGCCCTGCAAGTGACCGCAGCACGCGAATGCTTCTTCCTGGACACCTGCAACTGGCTGGTCCTTTAGAAGCCGTCCCCGGGCTCTTTTCCGGAGGGACGTTTACAGTTCAACCATTTCCCTTCTGGTCACCTCCAAAATGGTGTTTGAGAGTGAGCAGCTCAGGCTAAATGCCGACCTAAAGCTTGGTGAATTGACCAATATACGTGTGGTCCCCTAACCTCGATCAGCCTGCTAATGGGAGCCACGGGGAGACGGGTGCTCCCTGCTTCCCAGTTGGGGCAGGCAACCCCTCAAGCTCCCGGAAGAGCTGGGGTCCTCCCTCTGTGTCAGTCACCCTGAGGGGCAAAGGTGTCTGGACATGAGTTTCCTGCTAATGAGGGGAGCCAAAGGATCCAGAACGGCTTCTCTTTCTCAGTGGGGCCACCATCTGCCTTGGAGATGCTCCTTTCTCCGCCTATCAGCCCCCTTTGCTGTTTTAGACGGTGACCCTCCCGGATGAGGGCCTGGCCTCTAGAAAGCGCCACGCAGGTCGGAGGTCCTCCCTAAGAGTAACGCCTGCCAAGGCTGTCCCCAGCCTAGAGCGCCCACCCCCGCCCTCTCCCCTCCTTTCACGTGCTGGAGGCTGGCCTACCTGTCTGGCGTCCGCCTTTTGACCCCTTCGTTGACCTCCAGCAGCAGCTCCGAGGAGTCGATGGGCGAGGAGGCGTTGGCATCCAGCAGGAGCTGCTCGTGCTGCGCCAAGTACTGGGCGGGGCTCTGCTTGGCCATGCGGGCACAGTGGAGAAGCTCCCGCTGCAGCAGGGGCAGGTTGGCCTAAACAGGCAAGAGAAGCCATGAAGAGGGAGAGCAAGGGGGCAGCCTGGCCTTCTGCATGCCTCTCCTCTCCGGGGGTTTTCCAAAGGAATCTTACTGGATATGAGCTCCTGCTCCCTCGTTTCAGAGAAGCAGGAAGCTCTTTGGAGTCTCATCTTATGATCCTTCCAGAGAAGGTCTTCTGGCCCTCCTCCAGTGGTTCTCGGGGTCTACAGGGTCCCATGCTTTCAACAGAGTTTGTAAACAAAATACGACTCCCTGCTTTATTCCCCGTCCAGTGAGCTTCTCCTGGAGCTTGGTTCCAGGGAGGAGCATCGACCGAAATGATTAAGCAGGCGAGCAAAGTCCTGCCACGAGCCAACCCTGGTTTCCTACTTAAGCAGCCGATGGCCGGCCAAACCACCATCTGTTGAACACATTAGAGCTGGTAAAATGCCCCACACTGGATTCCAGGGCAGCAAACCACCTCCTCCTCCTCCTCCTCCTCCTCCTCCTCCCTCTCTCTCCACGTTTCCAGAAAGAAAAATAATAAAAAGGAATAAATAACATCTCTGGGAAAGGCATGCTGGGGGCCGCCTGCTTTGAGTTAGCGTAATGAGAAGCATCTGGAGCCCCGGGTGGAAGACAGCTGGGAGAGGGTGCTGGAGAGCAGAGGAGGCAGGGCGAAGGCTTTCGGGGGTGGGGAGGCAGCACCGGCAGAAAGGCACCAGGGCTTGCAGGCGGCCCCAATCCTCTGCCAAAGAGAGGACCGGGTTCCCCCCAAGGCTGTAGAGACCAAGCGCCAGTCGAGACATGTTCTGTGGAGCAAATAACCCCCAGAGGAACCGGGGTTGAATTGGGATCACTGGGGGGTGGGGGCGGGGGCTTTCATCCTTACTCCCAAGGCGGTCAAGCTGGAAGGCTGTGATCCCAGGGCTGCCAGCCTTCTTTTGATGCTCTCTTGGGCAAGGAAGAGGAGAGGAGAGGACCACCTTGGGCGTCTTCATTTCAGATCTCTAAAGAGCAAGGCCAGCTGGTATTTCTAGGAGCAAATTCTCCTGAAGGACAACTTGCTTCTCCAGAGATGTTCTATAAATCTAGAAATCGAACTCTCAGTTACAGTTACGATGCTTTTAGAAAACAAGAGTTCCAAATAAAGCATTTCCTTGCTGTCCAATGGAGGTTTGCACTCTGAAGTCATGCAATGCCTGTTCTGATGGGCAGGGATTCTCTACTGCAGGGGTCTGCAACCTTGGCAACTTTACGACTTGTGGACTTCAACTCCCAGAATCCCTCAGCCAGCCAGCTTGAAGTCTACCATCGTAAAGTTGCCAAGGTTGCAGGCCCTGCGCTACAGAGGGAGAGCAAGGGAGAGCTCTGTCCATTGAATCAGAAGGGTCACCTTTAGACTGGCCGCAGCTCCTCAGGCTCAGAGATTGTCCTGGGAGTTTCCACAGGCAAAAGGGTTGCGACAGGCCCTCCTCGTCATCTTGGAGTAATTTCCTTTGTGATCTTGCGAGCGTCCTTGGGAACGCCACACTTTCCATGGGAAAGGACAGCTCCTCTCTGACTCATCCTCATTCTTTCCTTAGTCCTGCTATTGGGAAACCAACTGAGATCCGTGAGGGAGGATCACCTACCGGGGGCTGGGCTGACCACCCAGCAGGGTTTTCCAAAATAAAAGTTTTTCGTGCATTTAATGCATGCTCTCAAATGCACTACATGAATGAAATTGTGGGTTTTTGAGAGGGCTTGCAGCGACCCGTTTCAACAACAGCCTCTGTTTAAATAAGAAAAGGGGCTGCTCGGAAACGAATCGGTGGGACTCGAATCGCACGGGGGGGCGGGGTGGAGTCTTACCTTCAAGAACGGGATGACGAAAGGGCGCAGGGGGAAGTTTGTGGCCTCCTGGAGCTTGGAATGGAATTCCTCAATGGTCAGCGTGGAATTCTACCAAGGGAACATCGGCAGAGGTCAACGGATGGACTCACCCTGAAGCCACGAGGGCCTTTTAGTCAGGCTGTCTTCTTCAAGGCCAGCTTTGCTGACCACTTGACAACGTTTCAATGCCTTTCGGATGTAACTCACGGAATTCCCAAGCAACTGGCTGGAAATTCTGGGCAGTGCGATTCCATCACACCTGCTTGGGCTGGGAAGGCAGGTTAACAAGGCCCAGGCATGTTGTGCACCAACAAACTCCAGCGTGGTAGCCGTGCTAATCTGTTGCCGCCAGAAACGAGCGCCTGCCTTCACAATCCGCTCGCTTCTCAGGGGGGGTGATGAATAAAACCCTGGCTCTTCCCCAGCGGTGTGCTTGTCGGGTTTAAGATTCTGCACCGCAGGGGTTCTACTAAGTGGAACCAGCAGCCCCACGGCTGGTGCAGGGCCGGCCGACTATGGATGGCAGTTGCAAAGACAGCTAGTTCTCAACTTACAGCTGTTTGTTTAGCGACCACTCAGTTACGACGGCACTGAAAAAAGCGACATGACTGCTTTTCACACTTACGACCGTTGCAACACCCCCATGGTCACGGGATCAAAATTCAGACGCTTGGCAACCGACTCGTCTTTATGACGGTCTGCAGCGTCCCGAGGTCACGTGGTCCCCATTGTCAATGGGGAAGCCGGATTCATTTAACAACCATGTTGCTAACTTAACAGCTGCAGTGATTCACTGAACAGCCGTGGCAAGAAAGGTCGTAACATGGGGCAGAACTCGCTGAGCAACTGTGGCCATAACCTGAGGACTGCCCGCACCCCAGAGTCTTTGACCCGTGGCCCCCCAAAGGGGCCGGGAACTCACCACGAGGCCCAGCACCAGAGTGCGCACCCGCTCCCCAATCTCCGGAGAGATGTCACTGCCGAACTGCTGCAGGGTGGTGAGGAAACGCTTGAGCTTGCTGAGCTGGCGAGCCCCGCAGGCCGGAGGGAGCTGGTGGTTGGAGAGAGAAGCGGTGCAGGACGTGGCCGGCCCGTTGCTGAAGCCGTTGGGCGTGGAGGGCGCTCCGTTGATGGCCGTCGGAGAATGACTGCTTCCATTCATTACTGCCAGGGAAGAAGGAGCCGTTGAGGGAGCACCAGGGGCAACATTCGAACTTCTCTGGAAGTAGAACCCCCAGGGACATTTTCATCTTCCCCTTCCTGTCCTCTGGTTCCCAGGAGACGGTCCAGATACCGCTCATACTGGCTGCTGGAGCCTGAAGCATCTTAGCCGGACACCTCATTTTTCCTCCCAAGTAGAACTCCTTTTACTATTCCGTTAAAGCAGAGCAACCGCCCCCCAACCGCCCGGTGGCCTTGACCGGGCCTTCTGGTCAGCCTCCCCCAAGCTCTCGTTCGCAGGGGCTGATCCCAGCTTGGACGGAGCATTTTTAATATCCCAGAATCTTAAACGAATAAGTAGTAACTTAAACGATTAAGAAATAAACTAACTGGAAAGGACCAAGAAGGTTTTAAGGAACTGAGTGAGCGTCACTTGGAGAAAGGAGTAAGATCCAATAGGGGGAACTCAGAGAGATTAAGACGGACCATTTTAAATATGCTTGGACTGAAGTCGAGGTATAGATGAAAATCGGTAGCAGACTTTGACCTTGGTCAGGGGGGGAAGCGCTAAAGGTTCAGGGCAAGGAATCCCAATATGTGGCAAGTGAGCGGCTGTTCCAGAAGAAGGCAGGAGCCAACCTCTTCTAAGCTATTGCCCAGGAAACGCCATCCTACCTTTCAGTCTGGGGGAGACCCAGACTTCTAGATTTGTGCAGATGGACAGCAAAGGAAGGCAAATAAGCCAGCAAACCATCGGGCTGATCAAAGGATCCTAAGCATCGAAATATTAAAAGTAGGTCGTAGAAGGGAAGAACAACATACTTTTCGTGAGAGTTTTTCAAGCTTCCGAAAATCAAGCTGCCTTCCGAAAGGAAAGAGTGAGACGGGGAGGGATTCCATTAAATACCAAGCGGGAAGGTTGACCTCCGGAAGGAAGGGCCCCTCGAGAGTCTCCTGTGCAGCTTTTGCAAGGAGGTGTCGATGCTCCTGGTCGACACACCTGGGCTGCTAGCGCGAGAGGAACAGCCACGGGAGGGCAATGCAGAGGATGGCGAGTCCCGGCAGAGGAATCGGTTCTGTGGTGAGAGCCCAGATCGATGGGGGGATCTCTCCCCAAGGTCCCCCCTGAAAGGAGGGAGCTTCACTTCCATGCGAACACGTGCAAGCTGGGGCTGCCTCCCTACTCCGTGGAGGGATTTCCTCCGAGCAGTCGGCTTGCATTTCAAACTACCTCTCGAGATCGCTTCTCCTCTGCGCCTTCCAGCCCTTGACACACAAAATGTTTTTGTTCGCTTCCCGTCCAGGCAGGAATGCAGAGGGGGAGTGCCTGCCCACGGCCCCAACTATTTCCAGCAAGAGGACATGCCCTTAGGCCAGAAAAATAAACCCGAGTCCAGCCCTCCTGCCTTGGCTCTTTGCAAGCCTCCCTGGACTGAAGGCCCGGGGGGGTG
>JANHFL010007602.1:9059-19895 GCA_032468155.1 Oxyrhabdium leporinum
CCTTGCAGCAAACAGCAAAAACCTGTTTCAGCTTCAGCACAGCCTGATTAGCATAAGCAGCTGATTTTCTCTTGAATCAGCCTCCCAACTATCAGCTGTTTCAGGCTGCAAGGATCTCCATCACAAGGGGAAAAAAATCTGCCCCTGCCTCCCAGCAATTTGCCTCCTTGCAGCAAACAGCAAAAAGAATCGGCCTCCTAACGATCAGCTGTTTCAGGCTGCAGGGATAGCCACAGCCTATTGCAGCCTCCGCAGACCCCAGTGCCCCATTTTCACCCGTTCCAATCCCCACCACCCAGAATAGGCCAAAAATGGGGCATGTGGAGGCTGAAAATGGGGTGTGCGGAGGTGGCAATAGGCAATGGTGATAGTCGGAGGCAGATTGGACCAAAAACCAACTGCTTCTGCTAATCAGGCTGGGCTGAAGAGAGTGTTTTCCCAGCTGGGATAGGGTTTGGTGGAGTGGGATGGGGTGGGGCCAGCCAGGAGTGGGATTTGGGGGTTCACCGAACTCCACAGAGTCTTAGCAAAGGGTTCGCCCAAACCCCCATGAATCCCCAGCAGCCCACTCCTGCTTTTGTACCTCAAAAAATATTGTCCAGACAGTACTTCTATCAACAGAAATATTTGATAAGACTAGAAGCAACTCTAGGTGAATCAAGCACATCTTTAAAATATACAGTTGTTCCCCACCCAACAAACAGAAATCCTATACAAATTTCAGACCAATGTGGTGCTACTTTGAGAAGAAATCTTTGTTGGTGCATATTTCTGATACAATTGCATATTAATTGAATAGTTTTTTTTTAAAAGGAGATTGTTAATATTGATCACTTATTAAAATCCCCATACATTTACCATTGCTCTACCAAAGTTATGACCCTTTTTGAAAATTAGGTCTCAAAAGTATTAGTTGAATAATTTGGTCAATAGATTAAAACACAATAGAAAATAGGTAGAAGAAAGGTACCTCATTTAACTATTGTTTGAAGATGTGATAGTATAAAACAAAATTGCAGCCACTCTTCACATTTATGACCATCAAAGCATCCCACAGTCACGCAATTGCTGTTTACATGCTACACAACCAAATTTCAACAGAGTTAATGGAGAATGTGGAAATAAAATTGCAGGGTTGTCTCCCTTAACAAGTGTGGTGAGCAACTGAATAACTGAATGAGAAGTGAAGTTGTCAGCCCATCACAGTCATGTGATTTTCTGTTTAATTACTATGGTGATTAGCAACAGAGTTTTCAGCTCCAGTTATGGCTAAACGAGAACTACCTGTATAGATGCAACGATTAAAAAGCAAACATCCAATCAGTAATTGGAAAACTAAAATTATCCCACTCCTTGAATCACAAAATGAATTTTGGACAACTTAATCAGTTTTGATTAGGTCAACTTTCCATTTCTGCCATTTTCAATTATTTTTGTTCAATTTCTATTTCAATGTCCTATTTTATTTTTTTAAAAAATCAGCATAAAATACGGCCCTTGTGTGTACTTTTTCATGCAATCTGCTTCTGGAATTTTTGTCTGTTTTTCTTTGGTCCACTCTTTTATACACAATTTCCTCTTATTATTTACTTACCATTATTTGTATCCATTACTTGTAAGATTCTAAGCAGCTTCTGTAAATAGCTTAGATCATTTTCCTACTAAAGATTTGTAGCATCTTTTAGAGTCATTTATCAATCACCGTGCTAAAACTACAGTAATGAAGACAGCCTTTACATCAGTTTAAAAATGGCTAGGTGATGCTATAAAATTGTTCTAAGTTACTAGAGGGGAAATGGCCTTTATACCCACGTTCTGAGTGACAAACAGGGTCACAAAACTCAGAAAGCTGCAATTGGATTTGGGCAGCAGCAGGAGGGGCATGAATGTGGCAGCTATGAAGTACATTAGAAGCTATTGCTTGAACTCTCACCTGAAGGTCCTGAGTACCAGCAGCCAAGGATGCTGAGAGCTGCATGACAGGCAATGAAAAGCAATTGACAGTGCTGGCAACTTCAAACAGTCCAAGGCACTGATAAATATTGAAATGAGGAAGCACATATTCTAGGTCTTCTTAGGATCTGTGTTTCCAGTAAGCACATATATCTCAATGATCAATAACACTTAATCAGCAAATATTGCACAGGTAATAATCACAAATTACAATACATCTATGTCTTTTGTACACTCATCCATTACAGTACACACTGCTTAAGAAAATCTAGTTGATCACAATTTTTGTAATATTACAAGTAAGGGAACTGTCTTCCATCCTGCCTTGGTCTGTCACCATTGCTATCTCAAATCTAGGATAATTGCATTATAAAACCCAAAGTATTTGAAAATAGTTGACCTTTGTGTTGGTTCTCTGTTATTGTTTTGAATTCCTCTAATGCAAATCACAATATAATTTATACAATTTATAATTATATATATTTTAGTTATACATAAAATAATCTACAATAGTATCCTTCTGGAACAACTCTGGGGATTGGGAGTTGGGGGCATCTATCTACGTCTACCTTGCCCACTAGAGTCAGGAGGCAAGTAGATTGAAGGTCCCATCTATTAGGGATGTACACCTAGTGGGACCAAAACCAAAAGGGTCTTCTCTGTGGTGGCTCCCTCCAGCTGGAATAACATTCCCCCAGAGAAAAAAATGGCCTCCACAATAATTTTCCAGAATGACCTGAAGGCATGGTTTTCTCAGTGGGCCAAGGGACTCGAAGTCGATATAGAGCTGATCAAGTATCTGGTGTGATTGTGTGGTCACAAAAAATATGTGGGTGGGCGGTTTGGTTTATGGCTTCTTATATTATAAAATTTTAATGTTTTAATTTGCCTGGATGGGTTAGGCAGTCATAGAAATTTATGTAATAAATAAATAATAAAAACATTAGAAAGAGTTCACAGCTTTATTGCCCAGAAAAATAGTGAAATCTGCCAAAGTTAAACAGGAAAATAAAGATAAATAAGCAGAGTGTGGGCCTGGCATAGCCCACCTGTCAATCAGTGCTAATAATTTTTTTATTATATTTGAAGCAAAACCCACTATATAAGGAAATACATAAAAGCGATGTGCACAGAGTCAGTGGTCACAGCACTGGGAGCAAAGCCCTGCTTCTTAGTGTATATGTGCTTCACTACACATGTTAATTGGGCAGAGCTTAGATTGCATTGCCACGATTATCATATTTTATAAAGCATCTTCTAATCCTTTGTTCTCAAATTGCCTTTTTATGGGGCTTACAATTTATGCAGTATCACATGGGGTGACGTGATGCTGCTAATGATTTATTTCCTTACGTACAAAGAGTTTCTGGGTTTGATAGCTTTTTTTTTTCTTTCTGGAGCTCGTGGTTTTTGGAAATTTTAATGTACAATATAAACTTATAAAACCGTGCTGCTTTTGGTGTGTGTGTTTTTTCTTTCAGTACTGTATTTTGGGCAAAAGCTAGTGCTCGCATTGGGTTCACATTTGACTAAATGTGATTTTATTTGGAAAAAAAAATGTAAATTCTATTTAGTTGGACCGAATGTTCCTGATATGAATCAGAGATATACCATTTGCATTTTATTGATTGGTTGACATATATGATATTCTGCCCTCATTCTCCCCACAAGAAGATCCCTATGAGGTAGGTTAGGCTGAGACAAAGTGACTTCCCAAAGTCAGCTAGCCAGCTTTCATGCCTAAGGAGGAACTAGAACTCACGGTCTCCTGGTTTCAGATGCTAGGCTAGGCTAGGCCAGCATCTTAACTAGTACACCAAACTAGCTCTCAGATCCCATATTTGTGTGTATTTTATCTCCATAATTTGGCATACAGCCCCCAAACAATATTAGCAGTGAACTGAAGAAAAGAAAATGTATTAAAACCAGGGGAGAGGAGAGGACTGAACTGTAGTAGCCCCAACCCTTTGAACGCTTGTCCCAACCTTACAGCTTTATAGAAGTTAGGAATGTTTTGGTCCGAAAGGTGGTTGAATGCTGCTGCCTCTCAGTGACAGACTGTCATTTTCAAAAAGATTGTATTTGTTTGTTTATTAAATGTATATTCTTCCTAGCTTTTGATAAGGTGACTCTGATTAAAAAGATAAATAGAAAAGCAATTAAAAATTTAAAACTATAAAAATTTAACATTAAAAACTAAGGGGAAAAAACTAGAAAGAAGAAATGGATGGCATGGGGATCAAGTCTTCTTACCCACAGTTATTCCAGCCAGGAAAAGAAGAAAGCAAGAGAAAGAAACTCAGAATAACACCATCATAATTTTGTTAGATATAAGTGATAGTGTTGAAATAGACTGGCAAGCTTTCAGGATTTTGTTACAATACCCTAAAAACAATAGAGAGCATTTTTGAAATACAGGCTGTTTCTATTTCTTGAACTGGCCATTCTAGAAGGGCTGACATTATAATAAAATTAGTAGCAATTTTATATCTTTGTTTTATGAATATGATATTTGTATTTGCACATCACACAAAATTATTCAGGACCTGGGCTGGTTATTAAAATCATTACAGAAATAAATATGACTCTTTCAAGTAATATTTAAAGTGAGTTAGTATGGGAAGGGCTGGGGAGGGCTGCTATGCTGTTTTATAGCAGCTGTTTTAATCCAGACTAACTTGTTTTGCCTATGCCTTAATTGTTTGGACCTTTGCACTAGATTTGTCAGCTGCCCAGAGTCTACTGGCATAGGCAGCAGCCATCACAAAATCAACAAAAATAAATTTAAATAGATATTAAATATTATTTCTTCAAAATTGACATCTGGTAAGAATCTTGGTTGTGGGTTAACGGTCCCTGCCTTTGGTATTTCAAGTCTCAGCAATCACTATATCAAAAAAACCCAAAAAAACCTGGGTCCCACATGGAGACAAAAAGAAGTCTATAAAAGCAGGCCCCTGAATTTTTACTGCCTCCTTTTTCAAAACAGAGTCTTGGAGATAAAGTGGTTTATTTTTTTAGAAAACTGGCTCATCTCCTTTGATTATCTCTTTTCCAAGAGATGGATTAAAACACTGGAATGTTCCCGTTGTTTTTCTTAAGACATGGATGCATTTACTTAGTACAGAGTAGAAAAGACATTTCAGAAATTGCATCTCTTTGGGAACTGTATTCAAATACGTTTGTAGTTTTGGTACATCTGGTCCTAAACAATTTGATTACTCCCTAGGGCATGAGCAAAACTCCCATAGTCTTCACAGATCTTTTTTTAAAGAAATATTTTTAAACACAGAGTTTTCACTATACATTGTCAACGTCAGGCTCAGGCGACAAACTGGTTGGTCAATTCATGTAGCAAACAACGGATCAACACTCCATTGATCTAAAAAAAGGCAGACCTGGAGCTTGCGAGATAAATGCTAAAAAGAATAAAGTTTGCAGCTAAAAGGAGTAATACAGTCGTTCAAGCCTTGATTCGACAAAGCAGAAAGACAGGAATAAGTATCAGCAGATGGAATGATATTTTAGACTTTGGAAATTGCCATTCCCACTCCATTTGTTGCAGGTTTAAACTGAAAGGGGGAAAGAGTCTAGAAAAATAGAGTGTCTGAGTCTGAGTCATAATGCTTATTATGATAGAATTTTATGGCTAAAATGTGCATTTCACTACAATTCACATTTGTCAGCATATGTTTAGGTGTGATGCATACAAATAAAAATGTGGATGTAGATACATCCATCCATGCATACATACATAAACTCTGAGGATTGTATTGCTAGAAAGTCCTCTAAAGTAGTTTTCCTCTGCCTGATAGCCCTTAGATACACTGGAATTCTATCTCTGCCTTAAGTATTGGGCATTGCATCTGGTACAAAATATGATGGTTGGTCTGTTAACCAATGCAAGATAAAGGGATGATACAGTGCCAGTCCTGAAAGATATACATGAACTTCCAACTGCTCACCAATGACATCTTAAGTGCTGAGGTTGAGGTTCAAAGCACGAAATGGCTTAGAGTCTTGCAGTCTGATTGAGAACTGATTGAGCTATCTGAGGGCCTTCTATCGTGTGGCTCCTAGACCATGGAATACACTTTACAACATGAGAAATTTGGCCCCAATTTTACAGTATTTCAGAAAATAACACCAAGCTTTTCATTCGTACCGAATCTATTTTAATAATGCTAATTTTAATTTTACCCTGATTTTTCTCATATTCTTTTCAGTATAAGCTTTATAATGTGCATTCTTAACTGTTAAAAGCCACTTAAAACATTATAGAGACAAAACAATGCGATGTAAATCTAATAAATAATGAAGGTATACAATATAAATTCTAATTCTAATATGAATGCAGACAGTCTCAAAAAAATCTGGAAGATATTAGGTCACGAAAGGCTGTTTTTTTTAAACCGACTATAGTTTTTATTGTTAAATTCATGAGTTACATGGCCATGTTATCAAATGGAGCAATCTGGTTTTTAAAATCCATTATTATTTCAAATAATTCTGTCGTAGGTATGGACATTAATTTGCATATCTTCTGATCCTTAACTTCCATAATACAGCAATTCAAATAAAAACTTATATTTAAAAGGAATATCCTTTTTTAATGCTTATTCGTTTCTTTTACTGCTCATTCACTTCATTCCTTTCTTCTTAGCTGCAGCAGATGTGATGAGTTCATGAAAAAAAAGATTGAGAAATCAGCACTGTGAATTGTGCGGAAACAAATATTTTTACTAAAATGAGTTTAATATCCTAAAATTGTTCAATATGCATTCTTCTGCAAACTCAGTTCACTGTTTTTGAAATTATACAAGCATGTGAACAAAAATGCATTTTCCATGTTTTCAGACCATTTCAGGAAAGTTCGTGACAAAAGCTATAAAATAAATTTTATATACTATAAACATCTCTTTAATACACCATACCACATCAGGGAAACATGTGCACAAACATATTAGGAAATCTCTTTCTAAAAGGAGAAAAAATAAACACAAATATGTCTGCATTAGATGAATTTCTCCAAAACGTGTGTATGAATATTCATATGAATTATCTTTGGATTTTAAATTGAATCCAATTATCTGGAAATGAGGGATTGATCAAAACTAAAGTCTACCAGTTTCCCCACACATATTGCTACCCAGCTATGATATATGTGAGAGATAGACTGTAAAAGAAAGAAGGCAGTATTTGTCTTCATCAGTGTCAGTTCTTCCTTTGATCTTTGCAAAAACCAAAACCAAAACCAAAACCCACACATTCAGACTTTTCAGTGCTTTCTGTGTGCAGATGTTTCAATGATTTCATTAATTTACTGTTCCTTTAAGTATTTAAATGAAAATGAAAATTGAAAAATTGACTCCGCAGTACAGTACCGTGAATGATCTGTACTTCTATTTATATTTGGTACAATTCATGAATCTCAGCATGGGCGATTCTGCTACCCCATCTGACCTCTCTACTGACACATCTCCATGCTCATGATATTTGTAAAATTGATTTGAAGTGTTACCGTAGACATACAGAAAATTAAGGAGACCATAATACTCTTCCTGCCTCTGTGTAACTGAAGCCATGATCTCCAAGACAACAGAGCTGGGACAGGTTAATGCATTAGCTTATTCAGTCTTTTCATTGTTGGTGGAGAAAATGAATTTTAAACTCTGTCTGTTCCAATCATGAACTTCTCTTTACTTTTGCTGGCATGACAAAGAAACACCTGATCTAAGCTTTATTCCCTTGTTTCTTTCCAGCTTCCTTTTCTTTCTGTTCTTTTTTCTGTCTGGCTGCATTTCCTCTTACCTCCCCACCTCTGCCTCAAATGGGAAATGGAAAATAAGTAGCACAAACTTTTTAAAAAAGCTTGAATGTGGATTTAAATAAAACACTTGAGGCAATTAATTGGGAATCTTAAATGAGAAAGTCACACTGCTTTGGGTTTTCTTTAAAGTTGCACCTCAATGTTTTTTTAAATAAAACCAACCAAGAAATCGATGTATAAACATATAGTATCTTCCTAAATCAAATGAAAATATTTTTTTGCAATCTGGTGGACATAATAAGAAATTTAGAATTTATTAGACCATTTATGCAACTCCTTCACATAGAAACAAATTATTTCCTCTCAATTCCCTTCTCCAAACTACAGCTTTTCGAAGTAACTTCAGAATTAGGCTATCTTCACGCTTCGGGAACCATTTTTTTTAAAAAATACTACTTACTATTCTAAATTATCTGAAACCAAAAGACTGAAAAAAATGAATCTATTTAAATAAAAGGCTGCTTGTGCATCAAGATCTTCTATTGATAGATTCCATTCTGTGGAGAAACATCTCGTGTCTCTACAAAGAATTTCCAAGAATCCTTTGGAGGCTTAATTAAAAAAATATGTGGGCATTGTAACATCCATATGTTAATTATTAAAGAATGCATGATGGTGAATTAGTGGTTCAGCATTAAGCAAAGAATAAAGGCAAGGAAATGTGATGCCTTCTTGATTGTTTAATGTAATTATGGATAATTGCCTAAGCAATGCTTATGGCAATGACAGAAGAGAGATCCTTCAGGACAGGAATGTCCATTTGCGTTTGCATGCAGACTGTGCTGTTATTGGCTGTGCTATGATTTGCAGAGAATGTTAGACAGACAGTATGATGCATGAGGAGTACTGAGCTGAAAATTAATGAAGCTGAAATCAAAGCAGTTGATGAGGAAATGAGGAAAATGATTGCAATATTGTCCACCACCCAGAGTAGTTTTTGTGTGTGTGTGAGAGAGAGAGAGATGGGCAACCATACAAATTTAGTAAATAAATAAACAAACAAACAAACCTATGAAAAGACAACAAGCAAATTGTATTTTGTTTGAATGTTGACTAAAGATGGAAAAACGGATAGATACATTTTATGATGTAAAGGATGAGAAATAATTTCTGGTCTTTTATAAGGAATGAATGTTGGTCAACAGAAACAAAAATGGAGTGTACAGTATAAAAATTCTTCTCTCTACATTGTAATACAGAAGTGAGAGCTGGATTTTCAGAAGAAGCATAGTAATAAGTTAAATGCAGTGGGAAGGGGTTATTTAAAAAGTATGTGTGGTAAAGCAGAGAGAATCATGAATGAATGAGGGATGAAAAAACATGGATTAATAGAAAAATGAGTAATCACTACAAAATAAATACCTTGAAGTATACTGAGTCTTTAGGGAGAAGGAAGGAATTTTGGAGAACAAACAAATGTGCTGGAAGAGTGAGTGTGCTAAAAGGAAAGAAAGGTTTTTAAAAAGTTGTAGTGGGATGGAGTGCACAACATCCCTAAAAAGAGAGAATTGAGAAGTTTAAAGAGCAAAAGGTAATATATAATTTAAGGTATAGATCTGGTGAGCATGGAATTGCTTGGAAGAGCAGAAAGCTGTAGGGAGATATAGCGTAGGTGTGAAGTAGATGCAGTTAGATTATCATTTCTTTTTTATCCTGTCTTTCATTCTTTTTGTCTCTTACTCTACTACTTCTTACTCTTTCTGAGCCTCAGTGACTGCTTACCTTGAAAGGGAATAGAATTAATGATATGTATGTATGATGAAAATTACAAGAGAATGAAAGGAAGTAAAATACATTTTAAATTAAATTCCAAAAATAATATATGAATTGAAATTTTACATTTACATGTCACCTAAAATATAAATCTAACCATGGAGATTTTTCTTTAGTTTCATTTCGGGTTTTTCTGTCCATTATAAGAAATAATCTTTGTAGGCTTAGGAAAAAAAAATCAAAGATGAATCAAAGCTTCTAAATGATGCTGTTTCAATGAAAGCTAACATTCGGTATATTGTTAAAATGAAAACAAATGAATAAGAAATGAAGACAGTTTTTTTTGTGTGTGCTTCCCTTGTTCAGTATGATAACCTTAACTTTAGTTTCTTATGGAGGAAAAGGGATTAGTATTTCTGTATCCATTCTAATAAAATATTCATTACTTTGAATCCATGTTTAAAGTCTGCAGTCATAATCTAAAATGGATTAGTATACAACTTATTTTTAAGTCTTCTCCGCCCAAATAACTGTCTGCATCTCAAATCTACTAAATATTTGCTATCATGTTTATTTGCTTCTTTACACATTAATGTCTCCATTTATATAAATTATTTACTATTTTTACTATTTATTCAGTTTTCATAAAACCCAGTGACTATAGGATACAACTACATTCGCTTCCCCCTAGAATTTAAGAAGAGTCCTTGTAGATCAATAATAGCAAAATCTTTTTATAGCAATGATTAATCTATCTATAGTCACTGGTAGTCTTGCTTGCATTGAATCATAAGTCTGTTCCTTCTGCTTTTCTGAAATGAAAGAAACAAAATTACATTTAAAACGTTTATTTTTTTTTAATATATGTACGTTTTCATGCATGTATTTCCAGATGCATAATAAAAGTGCATAGACTTAAGTCCAAAAATCTGATCAATTTGCTTAAGCAAAGTTGTTGAACTGAATTACTTAGTCCACTTTTCTGTATTTAAGACAATATTCCATTCCAAGGAGGCACTGGGAATTTATGAATATAAAGGGAACATATATCCAAACACAAATATTCCATATAGTTATTGTTGGGAATAGTCACTTCTGATACGCTTTTCCTGTTGAAGCCTTAAAAACTACCTAAACCAGGATCATCTTTCACACTGTGATAACAAATTTTATAAATTAATTATATGTCATTGACTGAGATGGGCAGCCATAGAAATTGATTGAAGAAATAAATTATATAGAAGGCAAAGAAATACCAGTGTTAGATGATAAATATGGCCTTTGGGTTTTATTGCCTCTCTATACCTGATATCTTTATGGTAAAGGGCTTATTTATTATT
>JANHFL010007602.1:19985-46342 GCA_032468155.1 Oxyrhabdium leporinum
CTTTATGGTAAAGGGCTTATTTATTATTTACTTATTTATGTAAATTTAAATATTTTCCAACTCCCAACAAGACTAGGCAGTTCAGAAATTAAAACATTGAAAACCAAGGAAACAAGACTGAAGACTAAACTGGATAGGAACAACTACCACAATAAAAATGAACCCATGCAATCCAAAGGTGGGGGGACTTCATTCCCTCTTACCGAAAGCCTGTGGGAAGAGCCAAATCTTCAAGGGCCCTTGACACATCAGGTGGGTATGGGAGGATATCATCCAGAACTTTCATTCCAAAGGACAGGCTTCTATACAAAAGATGTACTTCCTGAGTTCTTAATAGATGGCTTTTTTTTTTATTCAAAGGAACCGATAGTATGCCAACCCTACCAGATTGAATAGCTGGGCAGATAGTATGGGAGGCAGCTATTGCCTCAAATAACCAAGCCATCTGTCAGGTTATAATTTGGGGTTATTAATTAATGCTAACTCTAAACAGAGAAGAAGCATGGTTCTAGCTGTACCTCTGCGTCAAATGTCCCCTCATGTTTTATATATGGGGTATACATGGGTATCTGTAGAGGCCTTCAGTTGATTAAAGTCTATTTTCTTCAGATTCTACAACTTAAATTTAATTTTACTCAGTGAGGATATTGAACTTCTCTGGTGAATGCCAGACTTAAAGGAGGCCCACCAAGCTTGACAGAATTAGTTAAGCATCATACTTTCAGTGTAATTTTTCTAAGTGTGTATATACTTGCTTAATTCTAAAAGTGAATCTATATTATTAAAATTATCATGTTTGTAACCTTCAAATGAGTGGAATGATAGGGCAATATCTTTTGAAACAAGGTTCTTCCAATGGGCAAACCTCTATGCAAAACCTCTAAAATGTTTCCTATGGCCAACTTCTGATGTTTGACTAACTATACTATACTATACTTTCAAGGCAGATAAATCTCTGAATAATACCTTGAATTTCTAAGAACTTTTCAAGTACATTAGAAGACTTGCCATTGTTGAAGGCATTGAGGAGAGTGTCACAGGTTGTAGTTAGTTATGTAACTTATTTGAAGTTAGTTAGTTATGTAACTTATTTGAAGTTGTGTACATATTCTGTTCCTTTTGTCAGCTTTTTGACTTTCTATTTTCTTGAGATCCTCATGTTGACTGGGAAATTTGGAATGGTGTTATTCAACAACACTGAATTGGGGAAGGCCAGACTAGTGGAATTTAGAAAAAACAACCTTGACATTACTACCATATTAATTGGTCAAATTGCCATAGCAACATTGGAGAAAGGACATATTAGCAACAGTAAGGTAAACTAATTGAACTTATTTCACAGCTGGGCAGCATAGAGTAGAATTTCACATTTACTTATGCTCCAAACATTAGCATTCAAATCAGGAAAATATTTTTTAAAGCCTGTTATATAAGGAGAAACTCTTGTAAAGAACCCTGAAATAGAAAATATTAATGAGGAATTAACTTGAAAACTGTAACAAAACATTATTAATCAGTGATTGGGATCTGATTAATTTGCATATGTTGCTGAACTATAAATCCCATCAGCCCTGGCCAATATAGCTAATAATGAAAGAAGGTGAGAGCTGTAACTCAGAATTTTGAGAATCTGAAGATTTCCAGGATATATATGATCATGATCATGCTACTTTCTTACCATAATAAAAAAGAAAAATAAGAAGAATAAGTAGGTTTAGTTTTTATTTAAGATGCCAGATTAGAAACTAGGAGATTGTGAGTTCTAGTCCTGTCCTAAGCATGAAAGCTGGCTCGGTGAGTTTAGGCCAATCACTCTCTCTCACTGCCCTCAGCCCAATTTACCTCACAGGTTTATCGTTGTGGAGAAAAAGAAAGGGAAAAAGAAGTATTATATCTTTTAACTGCCTAAATTATTTATAAAAATAATAAAGAAGATATTAAACAAATAAAATAAATATTAATGGGACTCAGGAATGACTGGAGAGTTAGGGCTATAGTTCCAAAACATTTATGTATGTTTTATGTATATTTATTTATTCATTCATATATCAAATATATATTGCCACCAATTGCCCAAAAAGGTGAATGGCATACATGATTATAAAAAATGTGTGTGTAATATATACTTTTTTCAAGGTGCTGGTTTTATATACATAGGCTAATAGACAAGAGCAGAAGTTAATAACTAGGGAGCCATCTCAGTATCTCACTAGTACCCTGGGGATTCGAGACCTGTTGACATAGCCAGGTTTTGAGGGACCACCAGAAAATCAACAGAAGTGGAGACAGCCTCATTTCTTTGTATCATCCATATAGGACCAGAGAAGGAAGGGAGTTGTGAAATGTAGAACCAATGCGTCCCATAGCATGCACCTTCTGCCAGATCTGATGGAATGGGCAGATATAATTATGGAGAGGCACTCCCTCAAATAATCTGGCCCCATGCAATGTACGGCTTTAAAGGTCAAAACCAGCATTTTGAATCAGACCCAGAAACAGATAACCAATACATCTCCAACCAATGCAGACGTCTAATGTGTTGTCCTAGAAACACACGTGACTATCCATACCACTGCATTTTGCACCAGATGAAATTTCCAGGTTCTGTTCAGAGTCAATCCCATGAAGAAAGCATTACATTAGTCCATAGACTAGGGCATGAGTGACCATGAGCAGATCCCCCTTGATCTACAGGAAAAGGTACAACTGGTGCATAATATTTGTGTAAAGGCCCTCCTAGCCATGACGACCATGTATTCTTTGAGAGGAGTTGAAAGGTCAAAAGGACCTTACATCAGATCTGGCAATCCCTCAAAATCTGGTTATGTCAACAGACCTAGAGTCCCCAGGGAACCAATGAGTTATTGAGATGGCTCCATAGTTATTAACTCTTGACTCTTGGCTCTTGACTCTTAGCCTATATATGTAAAAACAGCACCTTCAAAATTATCAAGCACCAAAGATGGTATTGTCCTAGAACTGGCAGGCCCCAAAACCCAAAGCCACTCAGTCTAGACCCTGACAATCTCCACGCACCAAGACAAGACATCCATGGCATCTCATAATTGACAAGGAACAGAGATGTATAATTAGATATCATCAGAGTATTGAGGATACCTTACTCCATGGCTACAGATGAGCTCAACCAGTGGCCTCGTGTAAATAGTGAATAGGAGTGGAGAGACCACCAAACCCTTCAGCACCCAACATAATAGGAACCCAAGGTGGGATCTCCCCCCACCAAATCACCACCTCCTAGAACTGACTCCAGAGAATGAAGGCAACCCAGTACAATACAGTGTTGCTCACCTCTAGTCTTTTGAGTCGATCCAGAAGGATACCATGGAAACTGCATTTTTAACTAGCTGATCTTAGTTACTTATTTTACTCATAGGAATGAATCCTATACAAATCAATTCAAATTTGAATGAATATAGAAAATCAGGTCAGTTTCATTCAGATTTCTTAGTCAAAATGTTGAACTGAATCTGATTTGGATCACTGAATTAATTAAAAAATGGAATTACATATGAACAAAAGCTTAATGGATTAATTCCCTTCAGAGGCATCCAATGCAATTTGATATTCCAAATTAATTATATTCCTTAATTCAGAAAGTCAATTTGATTCAGACTGATTAAATTGCCTTCAGATAGAATATTTGCACATCCTTAACAAGAATAAGGATGACTGTATTAAATGCATAGTGTAATTTTTATGGGGTTTTTTGTTTGTTTTATTTTAAACCGATTTGGGTACTTACAATATATAACAGTGCAAAATAAAGTTAGCAATAATTTATTAAGAAATATTTTAAAATTGGCTTCCATGAGTCATTTACATTTTTTTCAAACATTTTTCATCTAATTTTAAGACATAAATTATCAGGTCATTACTCCTTGCAAAACTATATATATATCTAAATATCACTGCAGCCCAGTTCCTATTCATTCCTCTTGGTGCACAGAAAATGTTACAAAGTATTTGTGTCTTAAGTATTTTTGAGTAGACATTACAAATTAATATCTTTTGTGTTTCTATTGTTAGATTGTACTTTCTGTTAAATACGTTTCGTTTCTTTACCTTGCTGCAAAGTTCTCATATTATTATTTGTAGCTTTATTTAATATTAAATGGTGCATTGCTTCAGATTCAAAGGCAAAAAAATCCTTGAAGTATATGGGGCCGAGCATGTAACACCTATCTGCAGCTCCTTAAATCAAATGTATCCTGTCCAAGCTGCAAAACATAGCCGCATAATCTGAGAAAAGATACAATTACTTTAATGCAGGGCGTCACACACTGGCCATGCCCACGCCCAGTTTAGCAAAGGAGAAAAAAGTACCGATGTGTCACGTGATGCTGCCATGACGACGTGAGTTTGACACCCTGCTTTAAGGAATGGAAGACAAATGGTATTTGAGCACACCTGCACATTCCAAAGCACCTTTTCACCTGTGAGTTTGAAGTATTGCACATCTAACATACAGAGTTTATTAAAGTTGCTTTATGTGGGGACAGGAAACTTGCATCTCTGAGCTTTCTGCCTTAATTGTGAGGAAGGATGTAAAAGGAAGGAATATCCTTAAAGGATCAGTGTCCAAATCTTAGCAGTAAATCTTAGCATAAAGACTTTCTTCAAAAGCATACATATAGAAGTATGCCTAATCTTCTCCAGATTTAGAGTCCAAAATCCAATACAAATGCCATAGTTTTGTCCATGCTTTTTGAGACAGTAGTATGGATTAATTTCTTGTTCTACAAAAGTGAGTTGGAAGCAGATACAACTGGTTGTTATGTTTAAAGTTAGCCTACTTTACATTCTGTTTCTCAATTTCTAAAATTTTCTTTCTTGCTGTATTTGTGGTAGTTTTTACAAAGGGACAGGGTGGTGTCAAAATCTTGCAATAGGTGGAAGGAAATAAATAGATATCCACAGGTCTGCAAGAAATCCTGTCAACTTCCGAAAGATGATGATGTATGTCTGAGTGTGCTTATGTATGTGTGTGGTATAAAATAAAATAATTTCGGTCCTTTGAAGTTTATTCCTTCGAAATCACCTCAATCTCTGAAAAATGCCTAAAGAATATTCTTATCTAGTTAGCATTGGTAATCTCTTATATATGTTAAACTTCATAATTCTCGTGATATGCAGTAGGACTTCTCAACACATTGCATTTGTATATTCACCAATGCACCTACAGCACCCCTAACTGCCCATTGCAGACCATCATTACTACTTTTTAATTTTTAAAAATGCAAAATTTATAAATTGAAATAGAGAAAAATAATACAAAAAGAAAAGAAAAATAGTAATATCAAAAACATTAATTTCACTACTTCTATTACAGTTAATATTTTAAAAATTGAATGATCCGCCTTATGGGACATGTGCTAGATATTAGAGATCAGATCACCAAAATCATACTAAATCTGAAAGCTTCACAAGTTTTCAAGTGATTTTTTTTAGAAGGTGTACAGCCATTGTATTACATTATGAATTAGAACCTGGCTCCTTTCAAGTTTGTTCCTGAAGTACAGAGTTTATTGAAATAAATAAATTTGCATTGTTTTGGATCACTGGGTGGGTGTTAACATTGTCTCCCAAAATAAAAAACTAAGAATTGAGGGGAAAAATCATATAGAATCAATTCTGCTATGTGAGCCATTCTTTAGCTTGCTGTAGAAGGCATGTGAAGAACAGTTAGTTAAATAGGAATTCATTGTAAGATGTAAAAATGAAACTTCCTGACTCAAATATCAGCTTTTAGCTGTTCAAAATTTAGTAATTTGGTACAAAAGACTTTTTAGAGGCAGTAATTACAGGCTGAAATTTATCATGGCAGAATACTAAGATACTTGGACATTTGAAATATATAAAAATAATGAGGTTAAAGTGGGAAAAACAAGACCCCAAAATCACTGGTTACTTTTTAATATGTAAATCCTTCCTATTGTTCAAGAAAAATTGCTCAGAACCATTTAGTGATTTAAATTCAACTATTTAAAACCTCCAGATTAAACTCAGCCCATTGAGACTTCAAACAAAGAAACAAGAAAAGATGGAGCAAAAAAAAAAAAGTCTTTTTCTCTGATCACCTAAACTTGATTATTCCTAATGTCAGAAAATCTTCTGTACAGTCTGTGCTTTAACAGGCTTTTTACTGTGTGAAGATTCAAAATATTAAATGAATAAAACAGGTATTACAATCTTAGATATCCAAGACCAAATTGTCCAACACCCATCTTTATGCTGATTGAAGTTTAGATGGTTCCAGTCAAACTCTATCAAAAAGGGTTATTAAATGTCCTGAAAGTTGATTTTGTTAAACAGCAATGATTGATCATTTCACCTGTTGCCTCCACCATATATATATATATATATAGGCAGATAGGTAGTATCTTCTTAGAAAGTTCTGTGTAAATTTCATGTCCTCACAATGAAAACTAGAAAAAAAGGAAGAAAAACACTGACATTGAACCCAGCCAAAATGGTCTTAATGTCACATTATTTCATCATACTGTTATAGCATACATGTTTCTGTCATGTTTTTATGATGTAAACCACAGGGTGTCATTAAGAATTGTGATGATATAAAAATAAAATAAATGCATAAAACTTGCAGCCAGCTCCCATATAAGTTAGCAGGAAAATTTTCTGAAAGTGTATGTCTTTGGTCAAAAATTTGTGTGCAGATGGCCATATTACCACAGCAAGTGACTCTAGGTTGTATACAATAAAACTAAACACATATTTATTTGTCCAATATATTTCTCCCATATTTATATATATGCATTTATATAATAATAAATAGTATTATATTTATCCAATGTAAAAATTAATGGATGAGGCAGAGAGAGAGAAATGCTTCTGATTACTTGTCTTCAGGCTTATTATTAATTAAGATATCATTTTAAAGTGGCTTTAAAAATAACACTTCTCTTCCACTGGCTTTCTGTATGATACAGTTTGAGTAGACAGCTCAAGAAATTTTCCCTTCCCGTAACCTTTTTCTTATTATTATAATTCCCTTCAAAATCCAATTTACCTAATTTTAACAAAGGGCAATGGCAATGTTTAAGGTTTAAACTTGAAATCTATGTTGACAATTATCTAGTTCTTCTATGGGTCTGTCAGTTTCCTGAGGTGACCACATAGGAAACATGGCAAGATAAGCTACCGTATTTTTCAGAGTATAGGACACACCTTTTTCCACCCCCAAAAGTGGGTGGAAATGTCTGTGCATCTTATATAGTGAATGTTGCTGAAGCCCCGCTCACTCGCCATCCCCCACCCTTTGGCCTCTGCCTCCCAGCAATTTGCCTCCTTGCAGCAAACAGCAAACAGCCTGTTTCAGCTTCAGCACAGCCTGATTAGCACAAGCAGCCGATTGTTGCTTGGATCGGCCTCCTATCAATCAGCTGTTTCAGGCTGCAGGGATCGCCATCGCCTATTATCGCCTCTGCGTGCCCCATTTTCGGCCTCCGTGCACCCCATTTTCCGCCCGTTTTGATCCCCACTGCCCGGAACAGGCTGAAAATGAAACCCGCAGAGGCTGAAAATGGGGCGCATGGAGGCGGCGATAGGCGGTGGCAATCCCTACAGGCTGAAACAGCTGATTGTCAGGAGACCGATCCAAGTGACAATCAGCTGCTTATGCTAATCAGGCTGTGATGAAGCTGAAACAGGCTGTTTGCTGTTTGCTGCTGGGAGGCAGATGCAGTTTTTTTTTTTCTTGTTTTCCTCCCCAAAAGCATACTTCGGAACGTCTTATACTCCCAAAAACATGGTAATTCTATTTTATTGTAGTGCTACCTTAACAGAATCTTGCCAGTCTGAATGTACAGATCTCCTACTGTATCTTTTTATCACCTGATAAGTAGGACAGATCCTTTCTCTTTTTCTACCTGTTACTCAGTTGCAGGTTTCTCCTTCTATCTGATTATTCCCCAGAAAAGCATCTCTTCCCTACATTTTCCAAGATTATTCTCATATTCCATTACAGGGTCTGAGAATGGGGAGATAAAGGGATCCACCATTATGTTCATGGTCACAGAGCCTTTCAAGAAACTGAATTTATAAACTTAATTCTAATTTCTTTTGGCCATTGCTTATTTACTATTCCAAAACTATTAGAAATCTTCACAGCAACATTGAAAAGCCACCTGACGATTGTACTTTTCTTCATGAACAACAATAACAAAATCATTTTAATTATTGGAAATAAACAGCAAAAAGCTAAATAAGATTTTGATCTAAATTAAATTAAGCATGTAAATTAAGCATCCAGACAACTTTGGAACACTGATACTTTTATTATCAGATTTTGGAAATCATTTAAGTAAAATAAACTGCATTTCATGCCAATCAAAACGTTTTGTCTATTTTAAGTCAAAACAGAAATTACAAATTTTATGATCTCAGAAATTAGACAGAGGATGAAAGATTGCACGCAGAAAAAGAAAATGGGAGTGTAAATGCCTTTGTATTTTGGTTAGTATAGAGATTTATAAAATGACACAAAGCACTATAACATTAGAAATATTTCAAGAGATTTTCAAAGAACGGGGCTAGACAATAGTGACTACAACACCAGAAATCTCAGCAATGATGTCTGATTCTATGGATAGACTTTGTCCAAAATATATTAAATCTTATGCAGAAATATTAGAACCAGGAATATTGGATAATAAAAAATGTGGATTACGAAAAAGAGGAGGCAGTTATATTGAAATGACAAATGATAAACCTAGAGAATGACTCTGAGAAAAAAAACTTTTCTTTCTTTCTTTCTGTTTTTTTTTTGGGGGGGGGTATACAAATGAAACTGATCAAAGCTTTGAAAATCAAAGTGGAAATATAAAAGATGTAGATTATAAGATAGAGAAGGTAGTTAAAGTAAATTATAAATAACAACCCTTAAGAATGAGTCTGATAAGGACTTTTTACTGGATATACAAAAGAAGCTGATCGAAGCTTTGAAAATCAAAGTGGAAATACAAATGAAGAACCAAGATAATAACTTTTAAATGGATTTACAAAAACAGGTTTCAAATCCTATGACAACACTTGAATGGATTAAAGATCAAGATTGTTAGAAGTAAAAGGAAGGAATATAGAGTTGGTTCGTTTGATCACGTTTAAATAAGGCATGTTTTTATAAAGTTCTGGTAACTCTCTACAGACTTTCTGCTGACATTAGGACTAAAAAACTGATGATTTGTGGATTTGCATATAAATAAGGCTTGGGTTATGGAAAGAAGAGAAATGTATTTGTAACCTTATAAGTGGTAAAGTGTTATAAAATTTGTTTTTACTTGTGATGAACATTTGAAGTCACTTTTTTATGTTTTCTTATTCTTACTTTCTCCTTTTTTTCTTTACACTTTTTTTTCTATTTCTTTTGCTGACTTTAGTTTGTATTTATTTTTGCAGCTATAATTAAAATATTTAATAAAAATATATTTAAAGAGATAGAACTAATAATCATAGTTATGCTTCTTCCTGACTACCTTGAAGGGACAAATCACTCATGCAAGTTTGATAGCTACATGGAATCAAGCTAAATATTTAATATGTGATGCTGAGCCCAAATGTGGTTTCCATAGTCCAATATAACTAGATACTTTATGATAGCATGAACAATAAAGAAACCTTACAGTCTCATAAAAGTTATTGTAAACATGATTTATATTTTAAATTAAAAAAATATACCTCTCAAATAAATAATTTATTAATATTTTTTTTTAAAAAAAAACAACAACTAATTTTCCCAGCAAACATTTCTCATGCGAGGTTACGGTAAAAGTTTTAAAAACAGAAAATTTAACTTAGAGCAGAAAAGTAAAACAAAGCAACGACAAAAAATATGCAACAATGTGTTCATATATGTACACATATAAAATCCATAGATACCATGGTCCTGAAGATGTATCCTGAAGAGAAGACTTTGTTTAGATCACAGAGGAAGAACTTGTGTTCACTCACCACTCACTTATTATTTATTTTGGCTTAAAATCAAAGCAGGACTTCAAAACCACTTTGAAACGTCCAAGGTTTTCTACAGTATATTTTTCCCATTGCAATTTCTCATAATTATTGACAGAATCAGATGAAATTTGCTGACATAGAAGTTTTCCCCAAACAGACCAAGTGTGACAAATTTCAGATAAATTGTTGAGATTTGGAAACAAGAAGTCTTTTTTTTGTTTTTACACAGTTCCTGTCAGGCACAAGAAGCCAGGAACCAAGATTGTTCAAATGAACACAAGTTTACTCTAGCTCTATACAAGAATCTGAATTACTAATTGACCAAGGCAAATTAAAGGTAGATAAGAGTCAATGGAATTCAAAGAGGACTTAGATCTATTGTGGACATGAAGTCTCGAGACTGATGATGTGCTTGACCCCTCCCTCAGATTCAGCCTGGTCATCTCCTATAGTTGCTTACGTGTTACTTATTATATAGCAAAGTTGGATGAAGTTTGCAAGTCATTGCTTATCCATTCTGGAGTAAAGAAAGCAGTTAATTTCACAAAAATAAGTGCAGTGGAGGTTTGTTATGCAGGATATTTGAGAATGTAAAAAGGGGGATTTACTACTTCTAGACACATTGTGCTTTTAACCTGCAAAGATTTAAATGAATAAAGTACACAGATATTTGATAAACAGAAATGTGTAACATTTGAGAAAAGGATTCTATTTCTTCCCACTTTACACTTACATTGCAACTGAAACAGTAGATAAAGTAAGTAATATTTTATGGGTGAAGTGGCACATTCTGATATTTAGAAATACAACTATTTCCTGAGATGGTATTTAATACTGTTAAGCTAAAATGAATTTATTTAAGTATGGAATATTTCTAATCATCAAAGAAAACTATCTTCCATAGGTTGTACTTGGAAAGGTTACACCTGATGAAATGTCACAGCAAGTTTTATTAATTTGGCATCCTCTAGATAGGTTATATCTCTGGAGTTGGTGGAATCCACAGGAGGCGAGGAGGCAAATAAAGAAACAAATATGATGATGTAACTCTAGCCCTTTTGTGCTTACAACAAGAAGATGATGGAGGCAAATATATAATGGATAAAACTTGTTGTGTTGTCATAGTGTACCCTTTGTCATACTGAGGAAATGTCAGCTTGTTGCTGGGTCCCCCCAATGGGAAACGTTGGAGGAAATTGTTTAGCAAATCAGACATCATCTCTACTGAATAATATCCTGTTATGGTTTTCAGCACCCTATGCAATTGCAGTAGTTGATTTGACTAGATCGGAGAACAGAATAGAACAGAATAAAGAATTGGAAAGGACCTTGGAGGTTTTCCAGTCCAACCCCTGCTCAAGCAGGATACCCTAGACCATTTCAGACAAGTGGCTGTCCAGTCTCTTCTTAAAAGCCTCCTTTGATGGAGCACCCACAACTTCTGAAGGCAAGCCGTTCCACCAGTAATTGTTTTGTTTGGAAATTTCTCCTTAGTTCTAGATTGCTTCTCTCCTTGATTAATTTCCATCCATTATTTCTTTTCTTGTTTTTTGGTGCTTTCAAAAATAGGTAACTTCCTCTTCTTTGTGGCAGCCTCCTAAATATTGGAACACTGCTAGTATGTCACCCTAGTCTTTCTTTTCCTTAGACTAGACATACCCAATTTCTGCACTGTTTTTCATATTTTCTTTTAGCCTCCAGCCCTCTAATCATCTTTGCTGCTGTTTTCTGCATTCTTTCCAGAGTCTCAATATCTTTTTTATAACATGATAACCAAAACTGGATGCAATATTCTAAGTGTGGTCTTATTAAGGCTTTATAAAGCAGTAATAGTAGTACACATGATCTTGATTCTATCCATCTGTTAATGCAACATAGGATTGCATTGGCTTTTTTGGCTGCTGTCGCACGCTGCTGGCTCATATTTAAGTAATTGTCCACTGGGACTCCAAGATCCCTCTCACAGTTACTGTTTTTTGGTGTTCTATTCACATTCTATTCTTCTTTTTCTGTGCTTTCACAGTATTTGGCTCTGAATTCTTGCATAGGTTTTGCTTTAAAAGTATGGTGACTTCTTTGATTCAGTTATTGTTCCCCTGGGCCTGATTTCATTAAGGCCAGGATGGAGACAAGTTGATTCTGTTAAAACCAGAATAGTGTAAAGGAGCTAGAAGAAGCACAGTAAGGTTCCTTGAAAAGCCACTTCCTGAAATCTAGCCACCCTAAGTTTAATAGGGTATATGTAGACTATATTTGTGTGGACATATGTGGTTACACGTGTGCATATGTCAGTCCTTAGAGGTAGTCTAGCTGAAAAGCACCAACCATAGACTAACACTACCTTTACTGTAAGGTTACAATAACGGAATCCTGCAAGTCTAAAAGTACACCTCTCCCCATTTTGGTATTACAGTACAGGAAACAAGGGAGAGTCTTTCTGACATGTTTGCCACACCCCATTGCTTCTGTGAGTTAAGCTGCCTCTTATTGGACAAGTTACCTAGTCTACTGCTGCTGCTGCTGCTGCTCCTTTTTCTATCTCTCAAGGACATTCTCACAGATCTTTACACACCATTACAACATGTAAATATGCTTTTGAAGCAAGCTCAGCTCCTGGATTCTGTATGGGGACATCCAGACAATTTTCTTGGCAACATTATGAAATTGGTTTGCCATTTTCTGCCTTCTGTTATGGGATTTCAACTACCCAGTCTAGCCTCCATTCCTGGCATTACCAAATGGTTTCTCACACAGGTACTACTCAACCCTGACCATGTTTGGCTTCTGAGCAAGATTGTCTAGGACTTCCACCTCTTCATGCATGCGCGCGCGCACACACACAGTGCCCAAAACAACTCATGTATAAGTCTCAAGAATGTTGTTGCTGGAGGCAACAAAATGTCACTTATTAATATCCATGAGTAAAAACAGAATAATGACTCCACAAACAATGAACTGATTAGAATAGAATCCAATCCCCAATTTAGTTTAACTTCTGCTATCCAACTTCCTTTGAATTCCCTCTGAGATTAACAGCACTAGCCAGCCGCTGGTCACAGCCAATTATCTAAGACAATATGCTCCTGTGGAGAAGAACACATTAAGAGACCCATGTGTTTGCAATGCAACATTGAATCCACATTAATTTACTGCTTTTCACTTCCAAGAAATAACCTTTTGGGTTCATAGTACCTACTTTGTATCTCAATTTCCCTATCAATCAAACAAACATAACAATTTGAGGAAAGTATTTTAAACTCCTTTGTTGTTAAGATGTATTTGATTTAACACTAAAATATCCCGATCTAAGCTATTTGAGGGTTGGGTTAACTTTCTATATAATTAAAGCTAAACCAGGAATTGAAGAACAATTTAAACTTAAATCCTTGAATGGGAGAAAATAGCATGTCTAAATAATGTACAGTTCTGATTAGGAAGATTGGTCGATTTAATTGCTTATTACATGTACTATTGTACTATTTGCTTATTTATCTTGCATTTCCTGCAAGCCACCACTACTAAGCCTTAGATCACTGAGGAGTACCCAAAGAATCTCTTTCATGTGTAAATATTTCAATATCGTGACCTAGAAGTTGACCTAATTTATTTCCTGCAGTAATCGTGTTTGAGAGAGAGAGAGATTTCTTAATCTTTTCAAGTCTGGGAGTACAGAGAAGTGATTGGAGGAAAGTCAGGTGAAGCAGGTTTTACATGTTGTGAGTTCCTATGACCCAGTTAAACTCCTTATGCTGTCAGGGACATAAAATGTGAAATGTAGCTTGCCAAATGGCATTCTCATTTATGCATATTAAGTGGGATCAGTGGAATAGGCATTCAATTGCCATCCACATCATCCAGTGAAAGTCTTTACTGAAGCAATCCTGCGTAAGATTAAACCTTACGGTATTCTTAAAAGAAAAAAAAACCATTCTCTTCAAATCTTTGTCATAGAACTAAAGCCCATATTGTACATAGCCAGTGTATTTAGGTAACACTTTAAATGTCCAAAGTGCTATCTGCTTCCTAAATGAGGTTTACCTTTATTTGTGACACATACACACCTGTTTATTGAACAGGAAAATCTCCAGATTCAGTTTAAACCTGAGTTGGCAATTCAGTGTTAACAAAGTGAGGAAGCAGGATTTTTCTCTCTACTTACTTCTTTTTTTTGATGGGGGGGTGGGGGAGTGTTATTTTCTTAAATTATTCCGAGTTGCCTTCCTTCTGATCAATGCACACAAACATATGTACCAATGTGAATTTATATTAGTGATGAGCTTTGAGACTAATAGGCCATGGTCTAATTATCCTAACGTTTCTCCAGCAATTCTGACTCTCACGTTCAGAGGCAAAGCGATCTGCTATATAGCACATTTCTTGGCAGCTCGCAGACAACTGAGCAGAAACTGAAGTAATCTATAATTGGACTACCTCATTGGAATTCTGATTGGTTCTTTGCCTAGATGAATTTCTAATTGGTTGGTTATTTGAAGAAGTTCCGTTCGAGATTGGTCCACTTTTGAAACACTCTGCTCTGCTTATTGTTCTTTCAGGTAAGATTGCTGAAGATTTTAAATAGTGTTGCATATATGTCAATTATCAATTATAAGATTCCAGTCCCAATTGCTAGTGCAAGGTTAGGACCCTAGATAATTAAACCATGGCCTATTAGCCCGGAATCTGGTTGCTTTTGAGTTTAATGTTGGTCATGAAAGCCTGCATCGATATAATGAATTTTTAATCCTTTACTATTTTTAGCTAACATGTAAGGGTTACAATTTTTTAAGTATTATTAAACAAATGGCTTCTATGTGACTTAGATATCTATTATTATACTATGTCTACTTTTATGCTTCTCAGCTCATCAGCTGAAGATTGCTAATATTAGATACCTTCAATGTATCAGGTTCAGATATAGCGGCTTGGGTTGCACATAAGGCCAGATCTAGTGTTGGAGATTGAAACATTCTTTGCAGACATGTGGGAATGTAACCTAATTATGAAGCCAATTTTACAACTCTAAGAGAAGTTAGATCTATTTTCAGGAAATACATGATAGGGCTAAGCAAAGCCTACTACCTAGCTAATTACATTGTACAAGAAGAAGAGTCAAATAATTTATGCTCTGTGATCTTCTGCTTAGGAACAAAAGCAGAAGGAAGTGATCTCAGATTAACAAGTTCCCAGAGAAAGAGAAGGCATAGCGATAAAGAGAGGGCAGTGTAACATTTTAAACTGTTTAAACCCTATTGCCCCCTTGTGGTCAGTAGTCATGAGCTGTTGAGGAACCAATGGCATTAGATTTGGACCTCCAAAACGTAGCAGAGCAAGAAACACACTCCTACACTCACTTCTTTCCTCTTAGCCTGCACGTAAATATAAAATTCTAAAACTAATACTAGGGCTTTATCGTGCCTTGGCACTATGAGAATAGCTTTCTCTAACTGATATCAGTGTGTTGTTAACAGCTAGAATTTCCTAGCACAGGAATGCTGAAAATGCAAAAATACAGTCCCAGTTGCAAGTAAATATGGGAAATAGAAAGCTAGATTGCCATTATAGATAGCAAAATTAGGGGGTTGGGTCTGTATACAAAGCAGCTTTACATTCTGGAAAGACATCAGTGACCACCAACTATATATAATAGCTTCTGTTCTTGAGTTATTAATAATGATATAACACTAATTCATGCCTGCCTTCGAGGACCTTCACAATCAGGGATCAAGATATATATTGAAATAATGAGAGAGAGCTAAAAAAAGTCTGAGGCAGACTTATCTTTGATGCTGTGAGAATGATCTTCCTATAAGCCCAAACAATGAAATGCATCCCAATAATGAATGAAGTCAGCTAGGGCTGAAACTCTCATTGATTGGTTCCTCTTAAGAAACCTTTCTAAGCAGCACATTTTGTTTTGTGGATTACATCAGTGCCTTGTGACCAGTCAGTATAGTTGTATTTATTCAATATATTAACATTGTATGAATGACAGCCCTTTAACCAAAATCCATATAAGGATGGCAAACACCATCCTTACTGGGATGGCACCATCACTCAGCTCTTAGAAATTCCTAATTTATTCATATTATACATGTGCCCAAATAAGACCACAGCCGACAATGTAGTGACAGGGATAGGGTATTGATCATATTCCCTGACATTCTGAAACTAATGGCCCTTACAGCAGGATCACCATATATGCTATCTTGAATCCTATACAAAATGCAGATTATAAATCTAACAAATAAATCAAATTTAGCTTAAATATATGCTATATTAAATAATTTTTCCTCAGTATTGTTTTCAAAGTTAAATTAATACCTTCCAAAGAGCTCTGTATCACTCAGTCCTTTTAAGAGCCACAATGGCTCAAGCTCTACTCCAGAAAATGAAGCGTCATTCATGGTAGATCATCCATATATCTTTCACAACAGACTGCAAAGAAAAAAATATATAAGCATCACTACAGGGAAATCAATCAAGACATTCCAATTGTTGACTTTCCATAGGTACATTAGTAGAGGGCTTCATTGCTCATGGGGTGGGGAGTACCACATCGCAGAACATAGGCCCCTTGTGTTTCCTTGGATATACACCTGCAGCATTCTATGTATAAAAAAATATACGCATACAGATAATTCATGCACACACACACTCATATATATATATATATGAAGAAAATCCACATTGCAGAGTCACAATGAAATAAAATCATGAAAAAGAAGGTTCGCTTCTCTGTGGTTGCCTCTGATGAATTCCAAGAACAGAGAAGCTGCATGTGTGAGGCTTCAAAGCAAATTAGTCTTTCAGCATGCAAGGGAGACAGCTCTGACCTTTTATTGGGCTGGAGAGAAATGTGGTTAAAATCATTATCAGAGGCTGGTCATCTCTTATAACACAAACACATAAGGGGGGAAAAAAACCACCCATAACCACCCAACCAGCCTTGGAAGATGATGTAATGAAAGTTTTTTTCTAAAGTCGCAATTAGAAATAAGGGTTTGTATTCCAACAGTGAAGTTTTCTTTGGACCATAGAAGCAGCATTGGCAACGTTGAATGTGTGAATGCCTGCAACACCTAACAGATGTGGTTGTGATCATGATCTTCCGTGGTGTTTTGAGAAGAGTTGGGTCACACTGAGAAGATTACGTGGTAGACACAAAAAATAGCTTTTTCTCGTCCTCTGCAAAGATGCCCATTCCTGTCACTTGCTATTTGTTTATGCTTTCTGTAAAGTCAGTGGTGGGGAGAGTAATGGTGATAAGCAAAGAAGAGAAGGCAGGTTAGGTGGGGAAAGGAGAAAAGAGAAATATATATTCCTCTTCCAACTGTTACCACAGTGACATTCAATAATTGCAGACTTTGGGAAGGAGGCTTCACTACAGAAATTGGAGAAAAATGGACACGGATTAGAGAAAAGAGGCCCATCTTTGCTTGGATGGGAGTGACCTGTTTGCAGTAATAATTTGTCAATCGAACCACTTCAGGGGGAAGGATCTACAACAACTCGCCACGACCAACTTGCCATGGCCAATTCACCGCAGCCACCTCGCCACGACCAACTTGCTGCAGTCAAATCACTATGGGACAATTTGCCATGGCCAAGTTGCCACGGAACAAGAGTTACACTAATATTGAAGACCTAGTGGAATAGAATCCTTAAAGAAAGGATGCCAAAGTAGGGGCAAAATGAAATATGAATGACAAAATGTAAAATAATTTTTAACTATTTTAAATAATTGAATTGTTGAATTGTCCTGCAGGGAGTTGTGCTGCAGCGAGTTAGCCATGGCGAGTTGGCTGTGGTGAGTTGTCTCATTCCGTCAACCCCGAGGGGATTTCAGAAGGTAATTGTAAAGGGTAAAGGGGCTTCCGTATGCTAATAGTCTTCCTTCCCCAGCCTGATATTTTCCTTACCTTTAGGTACTGTTTCAGAAACCCTTTAGAAAGATGGAGGAATGAGTTCTGGCTGATGAAATTTCCTCCCCAAGAGACAATGAAACTCATTATTGTAAAGTTAAACAAGATTATGATTTGCTTATAAGAATCACATGTTAGGAAATGAATATAAAATATTTGAGTCACAAATGTTTGTGTAAAGATCTCATTTCAGCAGGAATAAAAAGCAGAAATGGAGTTGTTTTATATATAAATTCTCAAGAATATCCAAAACCCCTTAAGACTTTTTGCATAAAACACAAGTTTTGTGACTTATTTTTATTCCTCCTGTATTTTTTTATAAATAACTAAAACGAACCTACCTTATATACCTTTCTCCTCATACAGGTAGTCCTCGACTTACAACAGTTCATTTAGTGACTGTTTGAAGTTATAATGGCACATCGTTTTCACGCTTATGACCATTACAGCATCCACGGTCATGTGATCAAAATTCAGATGCTTAGCAACTGACTCATATTTATGACGGTTGCAATGTCCTGGGGTCACGTGATCATCGCTTGTAATCTTTTGACAAGCAAAGTCAACGGGGAAGCCAGATTCACTTAACAATCGTGTTACTAACTTAATAACTGTAATGATTCACTGTTTCAAGAAAGGTTGTAAAATGGGGCAAAGCTCACTTAACAAATATCTCACTTAGCAACAAAAAAATTGGACTCAGTTGTGGTTGTAAGTTGAGGACTACCTGTACTTTGCTCACAAAACCTTGGTTGGGACAAGAGAGATTGACTGTCAAAAAGTCACCCGGCTGGCTTTCATGCCTCAGGCAGGACAAACACTTCCATTGTCCTGTTTCTAGCCTGATGCCATAACCACTAGGCCAAGCAATGAAAAAATAACTTGTTGTTGAAAGAAGGGAATTATGATGTAATCTTAGACAGATTTGATCATAATTGTATGTACAACTGCTGATCAGAAGCCATTTATTTATATTTCCTTTTATGTGTTCTGTTCTTTCTTTTTTTCTATTGCCTTTTCTCTTTATCTTTTTTATTCTGTCTTTTCCCTTTTACATTTACTATCTTTTTCTTTGAATGTACTTCTTATTATATATAAAATGTTTTAATAAAAGCCATTAAAAAAAGAAAAAGAAAGCATCACCGTTTTTGTGCCTCTATGCGTCAACAAGCTCTAGATTGTTCTTCATGTCCATTTTTTTGGAGGGTAATTTACCTTGTATTGTTTGAATATCATTCTCAGAGTTTCTGTCCTTTTGTAGACAAATTGCTCTGTGAGATTTTAATTTGCTTTTCCTTTAGTATCATGCAGATACTATCCTTGGAATGTCTGTTTTTCTAGGTGTTAACCATGTTATTTTTTTATTAATTCCTTCTTTATTCTGATTCAGTTTTATTATGTTAGGAGCACCATAAGCAGAGACTCTACTTTTCAGGAACCAATCTGGGTCGATCTTTACTTTCCCTAATGTAATCATTCAGACTAAGTTTTTCTTCCAATGTTTGTTTCATTTTTAATTATCCTCTGCTTTATGCTATGTAAAAGCTATAAATAACATTTTTGAGGAGAAGTACATGGTATACGGTTATTAGTTTCCCTGTTTTTCAATCAAACCATCCAATTCAACTTGGGTCTGGTCAGCTTTTCTTACAGTATATCTAATTATAGGGACTGCCCAGGTGCTTGTTGCTTGAACAGTAGTCTGACATTTTATTTAGATTTTTTAAAAAAAGGCTTTTTGATATACTGTAGTTTGAACTACTAGCCTTATAACTAGTTAAATCAGAAGATTCCATGAATCTTAAGCATTTGCATCTTTCTTCAAGTGCCAGACATTTAGTGGCACTTTATCCAATCTTCTTCTTTAATTTGGACTCCTTTAATTGCCTTTTAGTACATTTCTTTAGGCCAGATTTCAGTGTTATATCTTCACTAAATATAAGGACAATGTCCAACAGAGACTCACTTTCAGCTTTTGGTTTATTGTATAATTTTAAATCATTCAAGTAAAGCAAATGGTTTATTTTCAGGTTTTGTTTTTTGGATTCTATACAGATAATTATTTTGTTCAGAATACAGATGAGTGGAATCATTGCCAACACAAAGAGTAATGGTGACAGTGACATCTTTGGAAATATGCCTTGTTTTATTTTTACTTTCCCCAAGTCTTCTCCATTTACTACAAGGGATGCCACATTGTCTTGGCGATTGGGCTTGCATTGTTCAGAGATACTAAGAATTGTGTGGGCAGGGGCCTATAGCTCTTAGAAGGGTCATGCTATGCCTTCCCAGGAAGATCTCAACTGAGAATCTAGGCTAAGCACATCTCACAGCCCATTTTCAGTGCTGAAAACCAGAAAGCAATTTTCTATGCCAAATTTCCAAATCAATAAGAGCCCCATATGATATAGATGCTGGGAAACTGGGTGATAAGTAGGTTACAGGTCTCAGCTACCGGTATTAGACAACCACAGCAGAAAATGCAAACCAGCTGAAAAGTAAATAAATATGAAAAATTTGGGCAAAACTAGAAAACAAATAGTTTATGGAGGGTTACTACTAATCTAAATGGGATTTCAAAGGTAGATGTTGGAAATGCAAACTCTCAAACGCTAGTATTACTAAACAGAGACTAATGGATCCGTGTCATGTTATTCTGGAAAGCATAGTGTGATACTGAGCTGGAAGCTATTGACTGCAAACAATAACTGTGTGTTGTCAAAACAAGCTGAAATTACAGACAATTTGAATATTGGACAACTAACAGTGAATAAAACAATGGAAACTTTAGAAGAATGTAGGTAATTCTGATCTACACAGAGATCAAAACTTGCAAAATAGAAGCACTACAGCTAAATTATTGCAAATTGTTTAGGGATTGTGAAAATCAAATGTCAAATGGAAGAATGAGAAAGAATATGATTATCAAGCAAATAAAAGATTTGCATGACATTAACAGAACCTGACAATCAAAATAATTCCAACAGAATCTATTAAAGAAACAAAGCAACTTATGTACTCTACTGCTAATGTTGTAACAACAGAACTTGGACTTAAAATAAGAAAACTATACACATTTAGAAGGCTAGAGTGGAATGTTTGCTTAGTATAGGATAACAACAGCAACAACTATGGACATATCTGAGTAATAAGGTTACATTAAAAATGAAAAACAATATCAACCATCGGCTTATAAAGCAGTACATTATTGGGCTCAAGACCATTACAAAAACTTCAGAAGAAGGCAATGGATGATGGCAGTGACATAGAAAATTTAACAAAATGAAAGCTTTTTGGTTTAAACAAAACACCAAGTTTAGCATTAAACAATAACATCTAAAAATTCTGATAAGGAAAAAATGTTGAATATTTCAAAAATGTGTGTGCAAAGAATGGAATAAAAAAAGCACAATGGGTCAATAAAGTTGAGAAAGACTTTGATGGACAACAAATCAAAGAGGAGGGCTAACAAAATATGGCTCTAAATATGCAAGTCAGAAAGATTAAAAACTGCAGTGCCCTGGAAAAAAATGAATGACATGGCTTTTGACTCAAATGATTCTGATTATTCCTAGAATGAGGCCTACCAGGATTTCAGGCTTTGCCTCACTCTGTCTTGCTTTCTGGCACGATCTAACTTGTGGCAAGGAAAGAATATATTTTTTTAAATGTCCTGTAAAATTTGGATTAGAGTATGAAGTGACTTTTGCAGAACTGAAAGATGTTACTCTCTGATAACTCTTTGTAAATTCAGAATATAGAATGCACTTCTAAGGACTGAGATTGACTGTCACCTAATGTTCTGCCACCACTCCTTGTGAGAGTAGAAGCTATTTTTAAAATACCTTCCATACATTTCCTATCCATACTGTATTGATAATGAGGCCAGATTTGACAGCTAGTGTAGGGAAAAAATGAAACTAGGAATAAGAATGAAGTAGAGCATTCAGAGAGGTAACTCCATCCTTAGAATCATCTTTGGGCAGGTTCTAATCTGTATGTACCAGAGGGAAGCTCATTAGAACCTCAGTTTTGGATGCCTTAAATTTAGAGGAACCCTCTACATCAGGAGTGTCAAACCTGCAAAGACATGTCATCATGTGATGTACCACAGCTTCCACCCCCCTTCGCTAAACCGGGTGTGGGCTTGCCAGCACGTGACGCATCCAGCCCACGAGTCGTGAATTTGACACCCCTGCTCTACATGAATTCAAAAGAATTTGGGAACAAAGAGATGATCAAGGGGAAGTAAAGCTTGCATTCTTCCCATACTTGGAAGAATAATGTCCAAAGAAGGCTATGTAGTAACACTGTTAGATTGCACACAAGAACTCATGTATTTCCTAGGATGTTGTATCTTGGACTAAGGGAACCCCTGCCTATATCCCTTCTTGGTTATCTCTCACTGGGTGACTATGGGCCACTCAGAATATCTTAGTCTCACAGACTTATTGTGAAGATAGCTTAGACAGTACATACATTGAAATCACAGGCAGTGATCTCAATGTATTGACAGCTGAATTACTAATCAACTCATGAAAAGTCTAATTTAAAAATGCTTCCCTCAGTCTGTATACTGTATACATGACAATAATCTTAATATAGGATGGGAAAAAGAAACTGAAAACTACATGTGTGACATAAACTTATGTTCAAATTTGTGGTAAGAAATAAAGGACTTTAACATAGTGCCAGAAAATGTTAGATGTTTCCATTTGTGGGTTTTATTTTATGTATTCATTTATAAGCTTTTATGTTCCCCTCACTTGCTTTTCCGCTGATTGCTTGAAATTTTGCTGGAATTAAAGCTTAGCCACAAGGACTGATCTATTTTCCCTATCAATAAACATAGAATACTATACTATATTACTTCTTGCTGTTGCTGTAATACTAAAACCTGACCGTGCTACACAGCAGAAGAACAAGGAAAGAGCTGGCCGGGGGGGGGGGGCAGGGGGAGGGCAAGGAGACAATCAAATGCAAACTGTACCCATCCCTACAGATCCTCAGCCATGCATAACAATCAGGGTACAGAGAATTATTAGAATCTACTCCTTAAAGTGAATGGATTGCTCTAGATTTTTGACAGGCAGAAAACTGGAATGCTTGTGTGTACAGTCTGTCTAGGTAAATATTTGTCGCACAAAATACTGGCAACTACTAGAATGAAAAGCCTACTATATATACCATATACACCGTTGTTACAAGTAGTTTAAATCCATATATGGTCATCCCAAGAAGTCCCATTCCTGATACTGTTCCCATAATACCACTACTTATCTCCATATATCTATATATCTACATATCTATATATCTCCATGTATCTAGCAACTATCTAACTCTACCACCACCTAGCACAGAGTTTTATAGTTTTGTAGGTGTAGAAGTTCTCACCCTATAGACATTCATGCTGTGCCATGTAGAACATTTTGCTCTTATGCAAGAAACGGAGGGATGTGAGGAGCTGAGCTCCTTATGTGAAGAATTAGAAAATGTTTGTTATGCTGTAAGTTAAATGGTATATCATAAAATGATTTTGTGATGTAACTTTTGAAATCGATCCACAATATTCTGACTGTTTTTGTCTTTTTGTCTGACTCTAATCAACTACGGCACAGATTTCAAAGTACATAGGCAAGGATTTAAAAAGGAAAGCTCTATTTATGTGTATGCAAGTGCTGAAAACTCTCCTGTCTTCTAGTCTTTCACCAAGTCCTATTGCTCAATAGGTATTAGCAGAGGCTTACCTTGGGAATGTCTGGGAAGTGTCATTTATCAGGCTTGGCAACCTTTAGGAAACCCTAGATATGTTACATAGTTTATTTTAAATATGGTTTGTGCTAAAATCTACATTTATTGATCACTGTCAAAACATGATAGAGGTTGCTGAAGTCTTATCACCCCATTTACTTTCCCAAGCGAGATAGGTCATCAAATACACAGAGTCCTTTCTTTTGTCCCAAAGGTGCTTTTTTTCAAGATGGCAACTGGACTTTCTGGTTTTTCTCTGAAGACGTTTCGCTTCTCATCCAAGAAGCTTCTTCACCTCTGACTCTGAAGAACCCTAACCCAAAACCTAACTCTAACCCTAACCCATGACCTGGATGACTGAGAATCTCTGTAGACAGTTCTTTCTTTTGCGTAATCCTTCATTTTACAGGCAACAGGCTTGATCCTATGGTTTGCTATTCAAAATGTAGAAAAAAAAGCAGGACAGATGCAGTGTTTCTTTCTCTTCTGAAAGGTTTTGTTACATGGCGTTGGCCTACTTTATTGAAATATCAAATAATGAAATAACTCAGGACACTGCCTAAGGACCTTACTCATACCAGTGCATGAAAAAACGAGAGGATGCATCTAGAATCTGAATCATAAAAATCCCAAACTAATCTGAAACTGTGTTATGACACTAAACATTAAGGTTTGCTGCCCAAATATACTGGTAGTACATGAAGAAAAGGAAACATTCCTGTCCCTGAAGGCATCAAAGGAAGCATTTCTCATCATAACATATTCTGGCTCCCTGTGTTTCAAGGGTACAAGGTCTTCCTAATAATGGTCATATTTCCATGAAATATTATTGCCAAAGAAGCTGGCAATTTCATAACTCTGCTCATACATACATTTACTAGTTGTTGTTATTTTTTTTAAGAAAGGCAACCTTCAAACACTCAGTGGTTTACACCAGTGTCTCTCAACTTCAGCAACTTTAAGATGTGTGGATTTCAGCTCCCAGAATTCCCCAGCCAGCATAGTGGGGAGTTAAAGTCCACATGTCTTAAAAGTTTCCGAAATAAAGAAACAGTGGTTTACACATATAACCCCATCCACAGCACAGCTGTAAAAACAAAAAGCCATAAAAACATCTTTAATTTCAAATTAAAATGGACCCAATAAGAATTACTGATTTGATGGTACTGTGTTATTTAATTGATTATCTATTAGTTTAATTTAATTCATTAAAAGCTTAAGAAGAACTCCATTGTAACTAGTTTCTGAAAAACCAGCAGCTTCCATCTCCTCTGGAAGATTATTCTCCAAAAAGAGAAGGAGGGAAGGGAAGGAGGAGTGCAAAGGAAGAGTATCTTCACCTCAGCCTACTTCCTCTTCCTTTAAAAGCCAATGTGATCCCCATTTTATTATCTCAGATGAAAAGCAGTCATTAGGATAGAGAGAACAGGTGATTTTCCTTGAAAAATTCTAGTCTAGTTGTGCTTGACACCATAAACAAAATGAAGGCACTCCATTTCTTCTGATCTTCTTCAACTGTTGTTAGAAGCAATGAAAGGTAGTGTGATTTTACAAAATCAGTCAAAGCAAAGTCCAAAAGCAGGATGGAGAGAAGGGCACCCACCAAAGGAATGGCCAAGGGAGCTAGGTCATCTCCTAGAAAGGGTGCTGGAAAGAGACCTTACCCCTTTCTGGGATACAGGGGCTCTTGAAATACACCAATAATAAATGACTGCAACTGAACTATGCCCTCCTCCTTCGGAGAAAATTTGCATTTTACAGAATAAATGCCTGAAATGTTTCACAATCCCAGAAAAAGCAGATTGGGGGGGGGGAGGAGAAAGGGAGGTACGGTAAGCAAAATCTTACATGTGTAATGCAGTCTGTACCTTTGAGCCAATCCTGGAAGAATAACTCTTACCTCCTCCCCATCAATAGCACCAACACCTTCCTTCTCATTCCTTCCCTCTCTCCCACACACCTGCCTCATTCCTCAGGCTGGCTGGCTGATCCTCCTAGCCTTTGTGTTCCCATCAGCTGGGAGTCCGGACTTTTTTTGTTTCCATCATGTCCCAAACAAACAAAGATAAAGAAAGGGTCGGAGACCTCCAAATGTGGAGAGAAAGGGAGAAATTGGGGTGGAGGAAGAAGAGACCAAACTCAGTCGGAACGGGAAGGGAAAGGAAAGGCTTGCATTCTCTCCTTCAGCATCTCTTTCTGACTTCTTTGAACAATGAATCTCCCACCGCCCCCTCATTCCTCTCAGAACAATTTGTGCCTGTCGCGCGCCCACCCGCCTTGTCTTAATCAATTGGGCCTTTTGTGGGTAACACCAGGAGTCCCAAGAGATAGCTCTTGATCTGCTCCCTCTTGATCTGGAGCAAAGTGCAGGTGGAGTTGGCCACTTAGGGACTAGCAGTGTGTGGGAGGTGAGGGGGAGTCTTACAGTTTCTCCAGGACCTCTCCAAAGAGTCCACTTTGCACTGGAGGGTGTATTGACTGTCAGTCTGTCCCTTGGAAGTGGGGCGGGGGGGAATACCAAGGAAGCAGACTGCAATTTTTTTTTAAAGAAAAGGCACGCAGGGGAGACTCTGGTTTCTCTGCTGGCAAGGTAGAGCAAGGGGAGGGAAAGGAGCTTGATGCAAAAGAGAGTATTCTGTGTGTGAGAGTGAGTGTAGCTGTGTGTGCATGCCTCTGCGGGAGGGAGGCAGGGAG